>OAMR01000324.1:333097-370908 GCA_900205405.1 Echinochloa crus-galli
CCACCCAAAAAAACAAAACAAATAACATCTCATAGAAGAGGTTAGAGGCCACAAGGTGGCTGGCTAGGCACCAGGGGAACTTTAAGCTCATTATGGTCAGGCCTATGCCACACCAATTCCTCCACACACAATCAAGTATAAACCATTGAAAAATTAAGAAAAAAATAAAATAACAGTAATTCATCAACAATCAAACAAGGATGAGGATGACGGCGCACAGTCTCGTTCTGCTTCCTTCCGTGAGTCTGTCTTTGAAGGGATTTCTTCTTGCGAGTTAATGATGAGGATATCATCACTTATTTTCAAAGCATTAGCATAGAAAAGCTGTCCTCTAATTTATAATTGTTTTTATCATTTTGGTAATTTTGGTGTATCCATCTATTATTTAGACGTTTGCCACTCATTTAGTACATTTATATATTGAGCAATTTCAACTTGGGACATGTCAAACAAAACAATTTCGGATCAATTTTATTAATCAATGGTGCTGTCACTCAACTCTCTGTTAGGCTGTCAAATCTTTGTTTTTGCTATTTCAAAGTTTGAATACCATGTTCAAAATCCTGGGCCTACGGCCTACCCCTGAATCAAACCCATTAATCCTTAAATCCTACATGCTACAGCAATTAATCTAGTAGTACTGTGGGCGACCAATGTTAAAATTGCACCATCTATATGGAGCAGCGCACTACGTACAGTAGAGCAAGCTAGGGTTTTGGTTCGCATACCTTGGGCCTTGGATCCACTCGTGGAGGGCTAGCTTTAGGCACGACAACAACCTAGCAGAGGCGCGAGAATGAACAGCTAGCAAACGCCGAGTCGAGGCGTGGTGCCAGTGGAGGCAGAGATACGTGTGATGCGGGCTGGTGTCCATGTAAAAACTCCTCTAAATTTTGATGTGCCGAACCTTTCCAGAAAGAAAGCCCCGCGATGACGTCGACGACAAGACAAGTCGCCGAATGACTCCTGTAAAACGTTAGTTGATCGAGTCGTGTGGCACGAGGGTACAGTCGAGGTGGTGCCAGTGAAGGTACATGCATGTGTGGCCTGGTGTGCGGGCCTATGTGTAACTCCTCTAAATTTTGACGTGCCGTAGAAAGATGGAGCGTTCGCGCGTACCTGCATGCGTTCCCGTGCCATACCAGACGAGACGAACTACCCCGCTTCGTCCTCTTGCCAAAAGTCTCGACACGACTGGCTGTTCCCGGCCGTCCTTATTTCTCTCTGTGGTCTCCCAGAGCCCAGACTGTTGTGTCCGCCCCGATCGAGCCGTCCGTGCCCTCGCCGGCTCGCCGTGGAAAGCCGAGCCCGAGCAAGGCAGCTGGCGCCCCAGAAGGCTGCCGGCTCCCCGGCTGCGGCCCTGCCTGCTGCCTTGCCCGGTCCGGTCCGGCCGGCCGCGCGCAGCTGTGCGATATGATGCTGCGATCGTCGAGCTATTCACACACATGAGTACATGACAGATCACACGGCGCTGCCCTGTTTGGTAAAAAAAAAGAAACAAAGTGGCGAGCGATTCCGCGGAGGCGGCTATTGTTTCCCCGTGGATTTTTCTACCACTGTTCCGGGATTCTCACACAGTTACACGACACGATGCACTGCTCGATCTGCATCCATGCACAGCAGCCATGAGCCATGGATAAAAAGGGTTCCGTCCGTCGGAACGAACATGCTAGCTGCGTGTGTACCGATCTGCATGCTGCAGGGGCGTACTCGATCATGGCCGGCCGGGCTCCACACTACGTCCTACATACTGTACTTCTGCCGCGAAACTATTGACCTTCTATCTGTGTGCACGTCACGAATCATGAGCATCGAGTGGCGCTTTGCGGCAGTTTTTACCCCGATCGACCCGACGAGGGGGCCGGCGGCGGCGATCGACACTCGACACCGACAGCAGGATCTGTACGCGATGGATTGAAGCGTCCGCGTCTTTCTGCTGCCAGCTTTCTCTCCCATGACCCTGGCTGCTGCTGCTGCGTCGATCTGCAGCCTTTGCATGCATACAAAGCAAAAGGCTCGGGAAAGAGAGATCGATCTGCGCTGCAGCACACATGCTGACATGCACGTCCATCTTCTGCCGCTGCAGCCGATGCTTTGTTCAAAGCCCTGGGACAAAAACCCAAGCAATACTGCGCCGGGCGCGCTGCTTTTCCTTTTCTCCCCAAATTATTGGCCTGCAACGGCGCGTCCCACCCCACGGGCTTGGCGGCTTGCCGTCCCATCGGAATCTCCCCGGCCGTCGCCTGCTGGCTGCGGCGCGGCCCGGCACGTCCGTCCATGGGCGATTGATCCACCGGAAGAAACCACACATGCGCGTCCGCGCCACGCGCGCTTGCATATATGCCGCCTCCGGCCTCCTGCAAAAGGGATTTTCCGTATGCGTGCTGCGTATCACGAAGGTACAGCCCACAGTACTGTCGGCTGGACGTCGTCTCGTCCCCGTCCGTGCCGCCGCGGCGAGAACGAAGAAGCACCGGGCGCGGCGCGCGCCCAGCGCGGCGGAGGCGCCTGTTTCGCCGAGCGCGACGCACCGGCCGGCGCTCGGGTCGGTGCGCGCGCGGCGCGGGTGCGTAGCGTAGCGGGAGGCATTAGTCGGGGGGTACGCTACGTTCTCTGGCCATGGGCTTTGCGCAGGTCGTGGTCTCGGTCGTCGGCCTCAGCGCGCGGACTCTCGGGCGGGGCGGGTCATAGTAGCTAGTTTCGCTATCATCCCTGCCGGCCAAATCGATATGGCCGCGATGGAGTTGTTGGCTTGCTCGCAGGATGGAATCTTGTGTCGCAATAGTACGTGTTCTTCAGGCCGGGTTCAATATTCGGGTGGAATATATGATTGGTTGGTGTGCTAGCTAGGATGAGTTTAGTCGAAACGGTGTAATCATTGGTCGCAAAATCGCTAGTACTATGAATCTCTCTTAGATGGCGAGGCTGAAGTTTGAAAAGGCTGCCCATATATTTGTAAAAATTTCTAAACTTTGTTTTCATGATTCAGGAAGCAGGATACACCTGTCTTATCGAGGTAAGTCGGTGCATATTTACGAGTTCTAACTTACGTTCTTCACCAGAACCCAAGATTTTTTTTAAGAAAACTAGCATAAACGCACGTGCGGCACGTACGTTTATTGATGACACATATGTACTAAAACAATATCATTTGAGTGGAGCATGGTAAACAGACCAGTCGTGCGAAGCGTTTTTAAAAATACTTTATATTCGCTCTCTCATATAACTCTCTTCTATACATTTGTCTCAACTCATGTGCCACGCACGTTTATATTGATGGACATGTAGGTAATAAAACAGTGTCACTTTAGTTGACCATGGTAAACAGACCAGCCATGCGAAGCGCTTTTAAAAATTCTTTATATTTGCTCTCATGTATACAGAGCTTTATGTATTCTCAAAACTCAATAGTTGGCATTTATTTATATAAAAAAACTCTTCGATTTATTGTTTATTAGTAATACGGGATAATTATGTATAGACGTGGGTACAAATGTGGGTATATTAGGTGGGTCCTTTTTGAGGGTTAATTCCCATAATTAATACGTGGGTACAAATGTGAGTATATTTAGGTGTGTCCTTTTTGAGGGTTAATTCCCATAATTGATACGTGGGTACGGTGGGCAGGTATGGTAACGCGCGGTGACGAAATCTTTTTAATTTTGGCGGACTCACTCTGGAAACATCAATTTTCATCCGTCTACCGCCTGGTAGACAGCAAAATTTCCGCCAGGTGGGGACGGTGTGAGAGGAGGGTAGGGAATTTTTCAGGTGAGAAGTGTTTTCAATTGTCTAGGATCTTTATAGTATATATATATATAAATAAAATATTAGCTTGCACTCCACATCAATTTGTAGTCATCATCCATTAAAAGAAGCTTCTGCACAAGAAAATAATGAGTCTTCGGTACGGCAAATCGAAGAAGTATGTTTTTTTTTTGAGAAAATCGAAGAAGTATGAGACACACGGTCGGGAACTTGGAAGCGAATACGGCTAAATGGGCCTCAATTGATCTAGTTTACTTTCTAGCCCAGGTTGTTTCATTTCTAATTTGTTTGGGCTCGGTTAATCTGGGTGGGACTTATCGATGGACAAGCTATGGGCCAATAAACTAAATGGGCTCCGTCCGATTCTCGGGCCTCCTAGCCCAATACTACACTTCTGTGTTGTGCTCTCTATCGGCAGAGTAGCACTTATGAGTACTTTTACTAAAAAAACGCAATCCTATTTTTTCGAACAGATTAGTATCATTAGTAATAAAAGATCATGCTACCCTAATAAATGCCTCAATCTAACTAATTTAGACATGAAAGTTGTTAGCACATGCATATAATTATCTATTCTAAGGAATAAACCATGTTGCTAGATTTGAATTTTTTTGTGGGGGAACATTTTTTAATATCATAATTGCCCTCTTCATGAGATGGAGAGAGTACTGACTTAGTTACCATTTGTTTTCTATGTGAAAAATATGGCATCATAAAAATTTCAAACAATTAACAACATCCACAATATCTTGTTCTTTCCTTACATTGCCATTGACAATGTATTTGTGATGACCTTTAATTTTTTTTATTATTCAAAGAATTCCAACCATCCGAAACAAAGTACTTATATCCAGACTCCTTCTTAGTGGGGGTCTCTAAAAAGGAAACAAGTAAAAATGAAGGCTTATCGATCAGTGGACTCATACTCAAGCCAATTTCCAAATTCATCAAACTATGCAGGATTAAATTCTCTGAGACAATGGAAAATTAAGAATTTGATGTTGACAAGGCACATTTACCAATACTTTCTCCCTACTGATTCTTTAAGATTGCGATGATAACGACACATGTTGCCTAGTTTCCTTCTCCTATTTGATATCTTGTGGAGCTGAAAAGGCAATGTTGTTGTCTTATTGATGAGAATAACTAAGGTAGTTAGGATCATCCATTGCTTTCTTTCAACCATCTTTCCATAAGCTTACCTACAACAAGAGAAAATCCAATGCTTGCACCAAGATAGATGCTACCAATCATGGTAACTAAGTGCATAAAAATTCCAACAAAAGAATGTATGGATAGAGCATGGAATGAAGCCTCTAGGTTCATATAAAGTTTGAGATTCAACAAAAACTTGCGTAAGGAGAGAAAGGAGAAATCAATATCACAATATGTAACCAGTAGCGGGTTATACATGAACAGTTCAAGATCAAACCTTTCATGGATCATGAGGATTGCATGCTCTATCCATCTATACTTTTGGTAGAATTTCTATGCACTTTTCGAGGTGTTTTAACAATGGTAGTAGATAATTTGCTTGTAGCATCTTTTCTCTACCTGCAACACGATCTTCAAAATATCAATTACATGCTTCTCTTGTGCTACTATTCAAGACTCGAAGGAAGAAAAATCAGCAATCAATTGATCAAGCATCCATAAACTTAGTTGAATGATTGTGTATATTAGTTCAATTCATGGAGTCTTAAACATCAACGAATCCTTCCTTCTTCTTCCCCACACTACCTTGATTGCACCATAACTTTTGTAAGGAAATTAGTTGTGTACCATTGGGGCGTATGGAGCAAATGGGAGGCCTGAAGGATGTTGTAGTGGAGAGAAATGGAAAAACAAAGCTAAACGAGGCCGTGGATTTTGGTCCGGAGGTGTGTGCGTGGAGAGCAATACCTTCCCGACTTTAGTTGCTTTGTGATCTCGGCGAGCGAGTAGCTTCATGAGCATATGTTGCTTTCTCGTGTGTCTTGTCACGTGAGACGCACACGACACTAATATGCTTGGCTTGTTGCCTTTCTTGGTTGTTGTCCATAGTCTACTAGTCTGTGTGGGCTTTAGTGCTTGGTTGAATTGGCTTGTTGTCATGCAACTACAAGTGTGAGGTTATGTACTGCTAGGGCGGATGGTGAAAATTAACTCAACGATCACTAATTTTTTTTTCTCCTTGTACACTCATCCTAGCATTTGTGGCAGGTCAATTTGGAAGGATGCACCAATAGACCTAGTGAGTCCAAAAGGCACCATAGAGATAGCGGATACGGATTGATCAATATCATCAAAGATTAATGTGTTGCAGTTCTTCCAAGCCACAAACAACAAAAGGCTAGACTACAACGTGTAGGAATAACCTAGGGGCGAGGTGGAAATCAAGATCTTCATCATCTCTAAGATCGATAGCATAGCTGGTTAGGGCACCCTCTAGAACCATGAGATGTTGGGCTACAAAGAAGAATGCACAATATCCTGACAAACATAAGAGTTAAGTGATTGTTGCAATTTCATTACTTGTCTACACTCGACAAAATGGATTCTATGCTACCATGTATATCTTATAAGAAAGAAATGCACATCCTCAATGTCCTAAATTTCCAAGAACAAAAAGATTGTGTCACTAATTCAAAGTTCAACATTTGGAATCCGAATTTGTTGGGTTTGAATACGTAGTTATTAAATTCAACATTAAATTTCTTTAATTCACAATTGCAAAGTTCAAGAATTCAACTTCAATGTTTATATAAGTGAGTTGAAATCCAAGGTCCCTTTGTGCAAGTAGCAATTCAATTAAGCAGACTTTAGAGAGAAACTACTTTCTAGTCTCCCAACTTGCTTTTCATATGTAATGTAAAAAATCATGAATATTTGGCATATAAGAAGAAAGCGTACACATGAAGGACAAAAAAGGAGCACTGTGAAATTCCTTTTCCCAGGTACGCACTAGGAGGCGTGCCCCCACACGATATTGTTGTGGTGGCACTACATTTATAGCAGTGGGGCCCAACAAGAAACTTCTTTATTTTCTTATGTTGCCCCTTTGTCCATCATCCTCTTCACTTGTCTCTCTTGTGAGCTTTCTTTCTCCCCGGTCCTGAGATTCCGTGTGGGCACAACAACATCAAGAGGTTGGGGGTGTTTGGGTGCAATCTCGGGATGGGTGCGGCAAGCTCTACAAATCCCAAGCTAAATCTCAAGGGCGCGGTCGAGCAAGACCTCTTTGATGCAGATCCATCGCAACGGGATCTCGGTGCCCCTTTGTCCATCAGCCTCTTCACTTGTCTCTCTTGTGAGCTTTCTTTCTCCCCGGTCCTGAGATTCCGTGTGGGACACAACAACATCAAGAGGTTGGGGGTGTTTGGGTGCAATCTCAGGATGGATGCGGCAAGCTCTACAAATCCCAAGCTAAATCTCAAGGGCACGGTCGAGCAAGACCTCTTTGATGCAGATCCATCGCAACGGGATCTCAGTGAGGAATTAAGCCAAGAGCTTAAAGCGGCAATGATAAGATGGGATTTCGACAAGGTAGCAGGATGGGATCTCAATGAGAGACAAAGCCAAGAGCCTGAACGAGCAGTGGCGAACTGGGATCTCGATAAGGCGGGGAGGTGGGATCTTTGCGAAGCAGCAAGTCGAGAGCTCAAAGGGGCTACGACGAGGTGGGATCTCAACGGAGTATCACGATGGGATCTTATCGAGGGAGGAAGCCAAGAGCCAGAAAGGGCGACAACGAGCCGTGATCTCGATGAGGTGATGGGGTGCGATCTCACCGAGGCAACAACGAGATGCGGTCTTTGTGAAATAACAAGCCAAGAGCTCGAAGCAACAGTTGCGAGCTGGGATCTCAGTGACATAGCAAGCCAAGAGGCCGCACCAACGGTGGGCCAACAAGAACTGATGCGATGGCTTCCTGTGAGTTTTTTTCCTTTTCTTGGATTTTTTACTGAAATTACCTAGTGGATTACATTTTTTTCTCTTTTCAAGAGTCCTTTGAGAGACAATATTAGAAAAGTTATTTGGAAAAGCTAGTTCTACGGGGAACAAACATTTCGAAATGTTTTTGGAAAAACTTTCTAAATTCCAAGAAAATATTTTGTGAAAGTTTCCCGCAAGTTTCCTGAAAATATTTTTAGTATTTTTTTTTCTAATTCTACTTCTTGATTATGTATTTCTTTTTTTCTGTTTGCAAACTGCTGATCCTCCTATATGCACATGGTTGTCAAAACCTCGATATGTGGCACGATTTCATGACTTTAGACATTGCATTGAAAGTTCTGATTATACGTCAAGTGAATAGAATCTACGTTTCTACAATTTGCAGGTTTAAGATCCTATAAGACTTAGTGACCTCCAGCTTTTGATTATGCTACCTCTTAAGGTTGTGATGATGGCCTATCGTAAATAACTAAATGTATGAGCTGGCCTGTACAGGATGGTCTGAGAGTGTTCTGTTTTTTTTTTTTTGAGAACAGTCTGAGAGTGTTCTGTTTTTTTTTTTTTGAGAACAGTCTGAGAGTGTTCTGTTGATCAGTGAGGTTGGTCAATAATGAGGGCTAACTTTGGTGGCTAAAAGGCTTTGTATGGAAATATTACACGACACAATGTCTGTTGATTAATCACAGGGAAAATTCGTCGTAGTGTTCTGAAAATTCCGAGCCCAGCATCTTTACCGGGCTGAGCCTGGGCAGCAACTGGGGTCTCGGGGGCCGGGGGAAATGAACAGAGAGATTTTGCTGTGAGCAGCGAACTAGGGCCCGTAGTGAGGAGAGATGTCGCCGAACCCAGCCCAAGGTACCTGGTAACTGACTGGTGTGACTCCGATGCCTACAGAGCGAGGCAGACGCCTTCTCCCCCCTCCCATCAGTCATCTCCTTCCCCCCTCTCCTCATCTCCCTCCTCCGCCTCCCCCTTCCTCCCCCATCTCGCCACACACTTCTCCACTCCTCCGATCGCCAGCCGCCCCCGCCTCCGACTCGATCCCCCGCGATCCAATCCGGTACGTGCCTCGATCTGTCGCCCGATTCTCCCCTCCGGCGACGCCAGATCGGATCAAGGCGCCCCGCGGCCATCTGATCCTACGACTCCGGCGCACAGGAGTTTTTCATTGGCTGTTGATTCATCGAAGCTTCGCGATCCTTACAATACCTTTTTCTGAATTTTCCAGGTTTTTTCCTCGATTCGGTGCGGAGGAGCCTGGTCAGTCCAATCCGTCTGTGGAGAATTTGGCTTTATTTTCGCTTGCCTCGCATCATTTGCCCAAAGGATTTTCTGTTGGTTTGGGGAGAAAGGAGAGGCTTTCCTGATGTCTACTATCGCGACCCCGCCGCCGCCTTCGGCGGCGCAGGAGAAGGCCGCCAGCCGGAATAAGCGCAAGTACCGTGCCGAGCCGCCATCTGCAGAGTTGGGCCCATTCGGGCTGGAGTACCCACTGACGGCGGACTGCGTAGGGTTCGAGTTTATGTCGCCCGAGAAGGCTGCCATGGCAGCGGCGGCGGACCTCGACCTCATCCCGAGCACGTGCGAGACCTGCAAGGATATCCATCCAACTGCAGAGGAGTTATTGGACTGCCAGCGATATGTGAATTGGAGTGACCCAAATGAGACGAAGCTAGAGGAGATCCTTCTCAAGAGCCTGGACACCACTTTTGACAATGCTGTGAGTCTGATCACCACAATGGGCTACTCTGAGGCGGCCGCACGGGCTGCTGTTGTGCGAGCAGCTGCGCAGTACAACTGGAGGGAGAGCCTTGCTGGGTTTGGAGAGGCTGCGGTTGAGGTTCTCAAGACTGAAGGGGACATGTTGCCGAGGGAGGGTGCCTCTGTTGAAGACATGAGGAAGATTGAGCAGGCAGTCCTTGGTAGCATGGTTGCAGTGGTAAATGAGGCTCAGCCATTCTATACCACAGGTGATGTAATGTTCTGCTTGCTTATGTCGGACATGAATGTGGCAAATGCGTGTTCTATGGAATACAGTACCGCTTCCCTCCCTGCAGTGAGTGCTCAAGTTATTGCCCAACCAGTTATGGGAAACTATGAACATGGCTCAGGTTCCGATTTATCTGTTTCTATTACAAACCCGCAGACTGGTGTTACTTTCCGCGGAAAACTTACCCCAGTGCCACCTAGCTCTTATGGTTCTGTAAAAGCTGATTCATCAACCGCACCAGCAAGCCTGAATGTATCGAGTAGCAAACCCTCTGTGTCGGGCAAGATGCAATGTGTGATCCCAAATAATGAGCAAAAAGAACACCCAGTTCCTACACGTGATCATTCAGAGGACCAACCATTTGTTGCTGCTGCAACACAATCTGTGAAAAATGACAAACCATCCCCTAGCAAGAGGGGGAGCTCTAAGAGGGACTCCTTGCATCGGCAGAAGTTGACAAGCTTTGATAAGAGCTCCCGAGCATTGGGTTCTAAAGGATCTCTTAGGTCTGGCAAGTATAGCTCTTCGGGCAGTGTAGCATTGGACAGGAAATGCAGGTCGTTTCCAGATTCTACTACTTCCAACTTGAAGAGCTCATTAAAAGTTGGCAAAGGGTTTGCTGCAAGCATAACAGGATCAGAAGTTTCAGTTGACCTTGCCTTTACTGGTACCCTTTCCTCTACTCCATTTGATGCCAAGGTGATTAGTAACTCAAACCTAGCACCTGCTGCTAGCACAGATCTTTCATTGTCATTGCCCTCCTCAACTGAGGGTTTCGCTCCACCTTTGAATCATGATTCCAATACTGAGGGTGTGGACTCTAGTAGCAAAATTAATTTTTCATATGATGAGGAACAAAAGGTCTGGATACCACAAGACAAAAAGGATGAAATTGTCTTGATTCTTGTCCAGAGGCAGAAAGAATTGCAAGCACATATGCGGGACTGGACAGACTGGGCTCAGCAAAAAGTGATGCAAGTCGCACACCGACTTGCAAAGGAGAAGGAGGAACTTCAGTCACTTAGGAAAGAGAAGGAAGATGCAGACCGCCAACAAGAAGAGAGGAACCATTCTGAAGAGAGTAATCGGAAGAAGCTTTTAGAGATGGAGTCTGCAATTTCCAGGGCAAATGCTCAGCTGGAGAAGGCAGATGCTTGTGCTCGTAGACGTGAGGTTGAGAATGCACAACTTACGTTACAGATGGAAGCTGCAAAGCGGCATGCAGCAGAGTCTGCAGCAAATATTTTGGAGCTTTTAAAGAAGGATGAGAACACTCGTAAAAGGTCTCAACGTTGGGAATCTGAGAGAGCCCTGTTGCAAGAGGATCTTGCAGCACAAAAGGGCAGGCTATCTCGGGTTCAAGGACAACTTAAGCACGCTAAAGAGCAAAAGGATAAAGTGCAGGTACTAGCTGTTTTATTTTACCTCTCTGTAAGATTGTGACGTTGTTTTAAATGGAAGCTAAAAGTTATTATAATCGTGCTACTTATGTCCATTTTTTGATGCATGTGGTTCATGGAAATTTCTGCTATCATAGGTTACTCTATTAGGTTGCAAACTAATAGCTGGGCCAGTTCTTTCTCTTGGACACCGATGGTATATTTTATAAATGTGATGTAGGTTATCACAGAGAAACTTGTAAGGTATATGGATAACATCACAGTAACTGTTATGTGATGTGATTTTATTTTGTACTCGATGCTTCATTATATTCTGTGATATTGATGTTTTGTGGCTTGTTTAGCATGTAAATGCCGTGATTGTGTTGGTAAGGTTTCATTTCACACCTTCTTTTCGTGTTCTCACACTTAAGGGATTGGGGGTGTTGAGAAGTTTACAGAGTAAATTGTAGCTAAACTGCCTATCCTAACTATGACTGCTCTAAGCACACTTAGTATTTCATGGGTAGGCTGCAAGCTTTTGCATGTAGAATTTTCTGGAAAAAACTTGGAGCTTTATATGTCAATTACATTATTCTTGCACTTAAGTACTAGCTGTTTATCAAATGTTTACAACATTAGATGAAGCTTAGATATGATTGCACTTTTATAGATGGTATCTGGTAGCTTCCATAGTTTAAACCGACGAAATGATGCCATTGCTTCCGTGGCATTTCTGCGGCTTCTCCAACCATTTGTGACTATGTCATGTAATGAAAGCCTTCCTTCTTATAACCCATATCTTTTCACAACTTGGGATATAAATTAAGGAGGATACAGAAAATTACTTTTAATTTTTTAGATATAAGCATGTCAAGCCGTCAAGGCAATGAATAGTATTAGAGAAGGTGGGCTTAACGGTTTGAGGTGTTCTATCTCTATCCCTGCAACATGTTTATTATTGGCCAATATTGTTAATTACTTAATTCCTTTTAGAAGCTTTACGAAAACGGGACTTTTGTGCTTGCCGTCTATTTTTCATTAGCTTCAGGTTTTTAGAGTTGATTTTGACTTGATCACACTTGTCATGTTTTCGGAAAACATACTTGAATGATGATTAATCCTGTGGATACTTGTATGAAGTCTCGTTAATGTTATAAGTTGCTACTTGCTAGTTGCTACATCTTCATAGTTCAGCTCAGTTTGATTCCCTCTACCTCACTCCCTTTTACTTTATGGCTTTCACTCTTCACTGAACTTGTATATATAATCATATTTTTTTCTCTTCTTTTAAATACTTGCAGGCAAGGTGGAAACAAGAGGAGGCAGCAAAGATAGAGGCAATTGCCCTAGTAACCTCAGAGAGGAAAGAGAGGGATCAAATTGAGACAACAGTGAGGTCAGAAGAGAATTTCCTGCATCTTAAAGCAGCGAATGATACACAAAGATACAAGAGTGAGATCCGTGCTCTTGAGCAGCAGATTTTGCAACTGAAGGTGTCCTTGGACTCTTCAAAGGTTGCTGCTCCCAAATGGGGAGCCGACAATAAAACCTACGTGTTGCATCTTTCTGATGGGAGAAAGAATGGCAATGCCCAAATTTTGTCAAATATAGCAGTACCCCAAGATCTCGATTTTGATGATATACAGCGTGACCGGGAGTGCGTCATGTGCTTGAGTGAGGAGATGTCCGTGGTGTTCCTCCCTTGCGCCCACCAGGTGGTCTGCGCCAAATGCAGCGACCTCCATGAGAAGCAAGGGATGAAGGAGTGCCCGTCTTGCCGGACCCCCATCCAGCGCAGGGTGTGTGCCCGCACTGCCGGTTGTTAGATTTCAGATATACCATTTTGAGTTTACCTTTTCTTTTTCCAACTTGATTGTTCAACTTGAGTTGATGGAAGATTGGAGAGAATAACGAGGGGTGAGAGACAATAATACATCGTCAAACATCAATCAAGCCCCTCGCAGACAATGGGTAATGGTTGGGTTTGTTATATGGATATACCGGCTGCTTCTGAATGCTTTGGTTTTGCTGCATATTAAGTGTAACTTTATCTGCTGGCACAAAAATGCTACAATTTGTCTGATGCCTGGCACAAAACCTTATTTTCCACTTGCTGTGTCTTGTATCGGTCCTCTAGAACTCCTGAAAACCTGCTGAAGTGTGCTTCGTTCGCCTCATGAACCAACAACATACGAAATGTAGATCGTTTAACTTTTTTCACCACAAGTTTGACCAATTGTCTTATTCAAAAGAAGGAATCGACATCGAATCAAGCAGAAACGGTTGCGGCGTGCGGGAAACGATGATGATGTAAGCGAAGGAGTTGATGACGTCAGTGACGTACCGAACACTGCTCGCTTTATTATTAGGTAGAGATTTATCAATATAAATAGTACTTACGAATCAAATAGTTTTCTCAGGGCATATATAATAGTTAGACAATAACCGTCTATATGAGTCGACATAGCAAAATGAGCTGACATGATCATCATCAAATGAGGAAAAATGTACTACTATCTACTATCTTATCTACTGCTTTGGTATGTGCTTCAATGCAAAACAACACTAATAAGAGTACATATTTACATATTAAATATCACATACTCCCTCTGTTCCTAAACGTAGGTCGTTTGACTTTTTTTACCCCAAGTTTGACCACTTCGTCTTATTCAAAAAATTTATGAAAATATAGTCAAATTTAAGATATTTTTGTAGATTATATATTAATAAAGCAAGTCACCACAAAAATATGATAATTTGGACAAAATTTTGAATAAGACGAAGCGGTCAAACTTGAGGTTAAAAAAGTCAAACGACCTACATTTAGAAACGGAGGGAGTAAATAGCAAAGTAGATAATCCATTATAAAGTTGTCTATTTAGAATATACATAAGCTGTCTAAACTATTATACGTGTCCTCGCACTCCCTCCATTTGCTTTTGTACGGCATAACATGACTCGTCATGGTCTTAAGCTACATTTTGACCATTTATTTATCTTATTATATTGTTTGTGATTACAAACCACTATTTATTTATCTTATTATATTGTTTGTGATTACAAACGTATAATTATTAAAAATAATTTTAATTATAAATCCAATCATATAAATTTTGCATTATAAAAATTTAAAATTATTGACTAATTTATTGATTAGAGATTATAAAAAATGATTCTTGATATTCATGCGCGTCTTAAAAAAAATTAAGGGAGTATATGATAATCGTCTCACGTGTTTTATTGCTGGCTTGGCTATAAAAGCCGAAATACGACTATTATCGTTATTACTGTTCATTTGGGCCAAACACTAAATGGGCTAAATGTTGGACTCAGGTAGGCCCAGTACAGTTCCACCTCACCATCGTCACCGGCACTCCGGCAGCAGTTGACGGCGACATGCCGTTAAACCACGGTTCGTCGGCTCCCTCGCAACAGCCTCACTCGCTGCCCGTGCCACCCACACGTCCTCGTCGCCCATGGCGGCTCCCGTCCGGGGCCTCCTGCTCCCGCCGCCCCTCGCCTACCCCCGCACGTTCCCGCGGCGCCTTGCCCCACCCACGCGGGGAGGCAGCAGCCGCAGCGGACGACGCATCCACGGAGTCCGCGCGGCGGCGTTGGAGGCGGCGGATGGCGCTTCGCGAGCAACGGAGCCCGTGGAGATGGTAGGGGTCGGGAGCCGGAAGGACGCCGTCATCGACTTCTGCCTGGGCTCCCGCACACTGTCTTCCACCCCCATCCGCTTCTGGTACGGAATCGACATCGAATTCGTAAATCGAGCACTGTCTGGTGTATACGCGATGCCCAGCTCGTTTTGGCCTTCAGGTCGCCTTCGTGTGCGCAATGTAGTTCAGGGGACTCTTGATATGAACCCCACCTGGAAGAATTGGTCACCTGCCGAAGTTAATTTAATGTCGTGACTTGATTTCCACTAATGATATTTCTAAACGTGGAATCATCTACGCGTTTTTCTCCATGACGCAGCAATTTTGGAAAATATTTCGTTTTTGATTTGCCTCCCAGTAGTGCTTATCATCCAAATGGAGTGGCAAAAATATGACTCTGTTGTCATGATGGTGATTTTTCTTCACTACAAGCACATATTTTCGTTATAGTAATTAATTTTCCAACTCTACTGTTTGCATAACCAGGTGTTAATCTAATATGTAAGTTACCGGCGTTGTGAATTCTGAAGATTCTGTGTACCACATTAATACTCAGGGAGAACAGAGGGTTGTTTATCAGATTAAATTGGTTAATTTTTCTGTAATCATAGTATAAAGAACCTTTCCGCAGCATAGGGTAACTTTTCTCTTTGATGGAATCATGGAAATGAGAAGTGATTGTCTTAGTGGACTATAGCCCATTTCCTAGTACATTCTCACACACTATTTAGTCGATGGCACATTGGTTCCTTTAAAACTCTGTAGTAGGAGTTAGAGTAGTCTCCAGTGTGCTAAATAGTTCTAAAGTTGATACATGAAGCCTGAAATATTTAGATTCTAATCTGTTATTCATTAACTATTTAAGGACTGCATTTTGTACCCAGTACCAGTAGCTTACTTGCATTTCCTAACCCAACATAAAGAATACTAGAAAAAATACTGTGATCCTTCTGTTTTCACAACACGGTGCAATTTTTCTGTTTAATATGTCTTGATCAAATAGCTATGATATCACCATAGCTACATACGGAGAAGATCCTTTACTTTATTTTGTTGCATATAAGATTGGCATGAAATCATATTTTAACTGAAATGCTTGTTTGCTATTCTTACATGTTTTCAGTTTTCTTCTTTAAAAAATTGAACCGTCCCTAAAATTTCTGTTTCAGGACAGTAAATGTGATGGATAATTCTAGAGTACAGTTAATCCAAAAAGGCCATGGAACTGGTACTGTATCTTTCCTGGTTTCAACTTCTCGAGTTGTTATGATGTTTTTAAGTGTACTGGGCTTCATTCTACTGTCTTTAGCATGAAGCTGACATCTCTCTGTTTTTCAGATGCAGTGTTCAGAGACCTGGAACCTCCCTTATTTCTTCATCCCTGCCCACCTGCAGTTATTCTTGTGTGTACACTTCTCATGTTTCTTTCTGACACCATATGTTGTTCTCATATTGTCTGACATTAGGACATTGAGTATGCATCTAATCAGTTGTTCTATAGACATTGTTCTATATACCTTCTACTCTGTTGGACAATGTTAATATAAACACATATTAGTATATTACTATGATTTTTGTCAACTGAGACCAAGATCTGACCAACTATCTTACTATGTCTTCTTTTTAAATTTAGGTTTCAAGTGCAGGACAGGATGCTGATCATATTACTGCAATGGAGTTCCTTAGTGCTGTCAAATCTGCTGGTAATCTGGCTGCATCAATATTTTTAAAGCCCTTCTGCTTTGAGGGACAAAGACGGCAGGTAGAGGTAAAAAATCCTGTAGTAATTTTTCTTCCTTTCTGTGAACAGTGAACTTTGTAGGTGCAGGTTGCATAGAAAATGCATAAGTTTTAATAATTTACTATTAATTTGTGTTGTCTGCAGGCAGCTGATTTGATTGGCAAACTTCAAACATGCTCAAACTTTCACATTGGTAACCCATTTCTAGCCTGCCTTTTACACAATGCGTTAATGTTTTGCACTATGGTATGAGAGTAAAAAATATGACACAAAACCTTTTTCTCATTTTGTTTTATTTGGGCTTTACATTGCTTCCTTCATTATGGACCTGAGGACTTTGAAGTAGCAGTAGTTATGCTTTATGCTCCTATTTAGTGGATTCTTAGTTTGTGGATCCTGACGCTCATACCATACCACCAAAGGTTGAAATGATAATAGGAAGAAAAATGGATGCTGCTTGACATGCATATATTAAGATTTACAATGAGATGACGAAAACATTCACTAGTTATGACAAGCCAAGTGATTTTGTGTGGTTTCAGTAATATAATAATTGCTTCTTACCCGTGTTGTGGATATTGATGATTAGTATATATGTATCAATTTGTTCTGTTATCTTGTGGTGTAATTCTGCTTGTTCTCCATGCAATATGAACACCAGAAGAACAATGGCTTGTAGTGTAAAGAATTACAGTTTCATCTCTACTGGCACAGTTATTGAAGCTGATTCATTGCTTGAGACGGAAGTGGAAACCCTTGCTGAAGCTCTGGAAAGTGCCAATAATGCTGTCCTGTCAACTATTAGCATGATATCTATCATGATGTCTGTGAGTTTAAATCCTTCTATGCTGCACTTTGACATGAAATATCGTAAACTACTGTTCTAATCACATTTTCTTGAAATGCCAGGGTTATAATAAGATGTTCTGGAGTTCCCTTAATGCACAAATTAAGGAAGTCGATCCTGAGGAAGTAGCCAAGGTAATCGAAAGTATTTCCTTCCCTACTAAGGTCTATCATCTAGACATGAGCTTCTCTTAAATGATTCTCACAGTCTACAGTTGTAACAGCTACTTAGAAGCTACGGGGAAGCTAGAGTTGGGTTTGGTGCTGGTTATAACATCCAGTCAGCAATTAAGCAGGCTGTCTTCCACTGTCCATTTCTTCGCGGTGGCATAAAGGTGGAATTTATTATTGTCTTTTTGTAACTTTTCGTGAGTTTATTCTAGGTTCCGTAAGAAGTATTAAAAGGGAAAACAAAATCTGTTTCCTATCTTCAAGGACACCTGTGCAAAAAAGCAAAATCTACTCTATATTTGTGTCAAAGCTAAATGTGTATATCTGAGGAAATTTGTAGGCATGAAATCTTTTTGCAGCTCTGTTATGTTTTTATTGTACTGATTTTTTATATGTTACTTTTGTGTAGGACTTGAACAATGTGGTTTTCCTCTCCCTTACAACAGCTCGGGCATTGTCTGAAAGTGACATGATCTCCATTCTGCGCATCTTTCGTCGAGTTACTGGGTTCACCAAAGATATTATATTTTCTAGAAATTCTGAACCTGATTTAGAGCCGAAACTGATAGTAGTTTCTCTTCTAACTATCCGGTAAGTAGTCGCATAGCACCTGATGCAGAAAATTTATGATGACATGCCTTTTAGCGAACATTTTTATTCATCATTCCTAATCATAGTAGATGATTTTAATGCATACTTTATATTATCTCGTACTTTGTTAAGTAAATCTTCCAAACCAAAGTTGTTTGTTGAGCAGCTAGCTTGAGGGTTTGTACTGCGCGTGTTTACTATCTGATTGATATATGAATAAAAATCTGAACATGTAATCTTACAATAAGTATAGAGCAGTGAATTTTTTTAGCAAAACACATGCAGGAAAAGTGCATGTCGTTGCACTGAGAAGAAGAAATAGAGTTTGCTACATCTTCCCTTGCAGTTTATAGATTAGATTCACAGACTTTTACCATTTTGAACAACTGAGTCCTACTTATACTATCGTCTAGTGGCTTCCAACTCCCTGAGGTCCTTGATCCCGGAGTCCGGAGAGGCTCCACAGGTGCACCTCGCCATCAGCATAGTCTTATAATTGTAGTATTTGATGCTCTTTCCAGTCTTCATGGTTAAAAATTAAAATACTGCCCTGTCATCTTTTCTTGGAGAAGACCACCAATTTTCCTTCTTTCCTTGTATAGGGTTATTGTTTGAAAGAACCATTGAAATCAGTTTAAAACCTTTTGTCAGGTGCCACCTTTCATCTCTTGATTGATATGTGCAAAATTTGTGTATGATGTGGTCATTTCTTTCTTTGTTTGACTGCTATGTGGTCTCATAATGGTACGAATTTCAATTGCAATTCTTGTGTTGATAGCAGCATATGTACTCTAGAAAGGTAGCAGCGGAAAAGATTACTATGCTTTAGTCAATTGGATTTCAATTTGTGCTAGGTCTTGATATATTCTTATGTGTTATGCATAGAAAATTAAATTGCAATATACCTTATGCTGACATAGTTTTGCTTTGCTCACCCATTGGTGGTTGATATTACTGGTTGATGATGTGCTACAATATTTTTTTACAGAAGCCACAACAATGAAAGTGTTGCTACAGTACAAGAGGGCTTTCTTTCAAGTTTGGCCTTTCATTTTCCTTTTATATCCTCTCTTATGGGAGGAGATATCCCTGAGAAGAAACAAACTAGGCAAAAGCATTCATTTAATCGACTGCCTGATAACGGATCTAATTCTGTAGAACGAGAATTCTCACAACTTTCTAATGGTTCTTCTGATCTTAATGTTTCAAAATTATTTCCTAAAGAAATTGAGGATTTTGAACCTGAGAGGTAACGTATTGACTTGGCTTCTTTCCTTTTGTCCCAGAAAAGTCAGTTCCTATTTCCTAAAAATATTTTCTATTACTATGACCAATCATGTTTATTGCAATTCTGTCTTAGAGCGAGTAATAACAGGGCTGGGAGAATAAAACCAGAATCTCTAGAAGGTAATTTTGTAGTTGCTGAAGAAATGGGCAAAGATGACAACAGAGGTAAATTTGTTTGCGCACGCCATGTTTGCTGCATTGTTTGTGTGTGCTTTTCTAACTTAAGTTTCATTGACAGAGGATTTAGGTTCACAGCAGGAGCATAGTTTCTTGAGCAACTCCCCTGGTTTTGGCATTGCACAATTGTGGGCTAAAGAGCGTACAATGGCAAATGGAAACAGTAAAAATGATGAGTTTGATGTTGTCACTCTACCTGTTGGTGTAAAACTTAGCAAAGTTCAGTCTGGTCGTTCTCCAAATACACAGTCTGAAACTCCTGATGCTGGCACAACCGTAGCTACTGGACGTGCTGCCTTTGAAGTATCATTTTCTGATGTTCGTTTGGAGAAAGTAATGGGCATGTGTAGTTCTGCAGTCACATTTCTGAGGGGCAGAATGGATAGGACTCGAAAGCGTGGCTCAAACTCGATATCCAGCCGGGCTGCACTGATGCTCGTTAGTTTCACTTTCTCCTGCATTCTGATCTTGGATGTTATAAGCTCCATTGCTCTTTAGCACAAAGGGAAAAGTGCAACATCTTGAGTTTTTCTTACCATATATATATTCAAAGATACGGAGTCTTTTGGTTGTTTAGTTTGGATTTCAGATTACATATAGGTTGATGAAACTGGCAACCAGGTTTACTAATCCAAAATTGGATAACTGTGCACCAAAACCGTCTTAGTTTCAGCTCCAGCTTCATGTTTTGCAGCCTCCCCCAGTAGTTCCATGTGTGTTGCTAGCTCAGCAGTTCCCTTTTCTTGTGGTATTAAGATGGGCTTTCCATTCAGTTGCATTTGTGCATCTGTGGTATTTATAATACTATTTAGATGTTCCTCTCGACTCCTTTTTCTTTATGTGATAAAATCCTCAATGTTTATTTTGTCTTTACTGTTGTTTTCTGTTTCTACTTTTCTGGAGAAAAAATGTTTTATTTTCAGCCAGAATCTAGATAGCACTTGTGTCCCTATGCTATGACTCTGCATGTTCTAAGAGCCTTAGCATATGTAATCCATTTTTTTTTCTTGTAGGATGCAGAAAGAGAACCAGAAAAGACATGGAGCCCCATTGTTGAAATACGGTATGGAGGGGGAACTTATAGAGGTAGATGCCAAGAAGGTGTCCCTGAAGGAAAGGTGAAATCAGAATTACATTCTCTTTCCATCTTATTTGACAGATCCAACAATCTTACCTTGTTAACCATTACAGGGACGCCTAACCTTCAGTGATGGGAGCTTTTATGATGGACACTGGAGGTATGGTAAGAGATCTGGTTTGGGGACTCTCTTTCACAGTAATGGTGATGTGTATCACGGAACATGGAGGGATGACCTTATTCATGGAAAGGTATGGCAGCATGAGTTGCTTTCATCTTGTACATGGCAGTTGTAATTTGTGAGATGAAAACACTAGCAAACTGATTTTCGTATTAAAAGTTAGCAGTTAATTTATATGCCTACTAGGCTACTAACCGTGACTACCATGTGCTAAGAGCTATTACTTCAGGATTTGTTGATTCGGCATCTTTTATATAAAGACCATTTGTTTTAAATTCTTGATTATAAAATAACCAGTCATGAAATATCCAGCACCTTAACTTACAAATTCCAAACATTTTTTTTTATATCAAGTTGAGGAAGGTGACACTACTGACACTCCATGTGACTTACTGAACTTCCCCCCTTTCATCCAGGGTTGGTACTATTTTCACAGTGGTGACCGCTGGTTTGCAAATTTTTGGAAAGGGAAGGCTAATGGTGAGGGTAGATTTTATGCCAAGGACGGGAGTATCTTTTTTGGCCATTTCCAAAATGGATGGCGCCATGGGGAGAGCCTGTTGGTAGACGCACATGGATCAAGGTTGCCCTTGTATATATATTTAATGTGGTCCACCAAGAGTACATCTGCATACTCTTTAGAACGAAAAGATGGACTTAACTTTATCCTTGATTATGTTTACAGGTGGATTGAAGTTTGGGATGAGGGTGTACTTGTTAGCAGAACTAAAATGGAGAAATAGAGTTTGGATCTAACATCTAAGTAGATTTACTAGACATTGGCAAAATTTTGCTTCTCACATGGTAAGGGGCTGTGCTTCAAAATATCAGATGTTGCAAGGCAAGCGTCTCCACTAAACACAAAGTGATTCTATTTTCAGTCTTGAAAGTCGTAAATAGGTGCTTATTGGAACTTGGAACCACTGCTGAAGTTTTTATGTCTAGTTTTTTCCTCAAAATAGCTATGGACTGTAGGGATTTCTGTATATACCGCTAGAAGCATGGGAGAAGCCTTTCTTCATACGGCTGATGTACCAAGCTGGGAACAGCTGCTCAACTGTGCCTGAACGTGAAATGTGTTTGATTAATTTCATTGATAACGGCTAGATATTTTCTTCTCTGACTAGCGTGGTGTGTACATGGACGAACAAGCTCACATAGCTTTGCTCCTTATTCCCAATTGGAGTACTTGATTTCCACAAATGTGGGCCCAAATTGGACCCTGTCCCTTATTTATGTTTCTATATATCAGTATCATCTATACCTGTTTTGTTTCAATTATATTGGTCAATAATATCTTGTCAAGTTTACTCATTTGTTTGCTGCTCAATCAAAGTCGGCACCCAATAGTTTGAAGTTTCTTGTAAGAATTGTCACGAGAACAGTGGTACAGCAAAAGGTCAGAGATGCTATCCATTGCGTTTGATAGTGTTCTAACTTCTAACTGTTTCTCTTTCAATTTGGCGTTGCAGGTCAATGCTAATGGAGTTCTGAAGATATGCTATTCTTTTTATTAGTTGGGGAGAAGATTTCAAGTTCGTCACCGTTGGACAATATATAAGGTTTACCGTGGCTCTGATTAATGACATTTGGGATTACAAGTATGGGTGTTTCAGCGAGCTAGAGGGCAAATCTGTGGAGACAACGACACCCCTCCTTTCGGTACGAATAAAGGAAACTTTTCAAGTATGCAATAGAGCTAGTTTAATCAAAGCATTATGGGAATGGACAGCTTAAGAGCCCAAGTGGTACCCGCCTTCCTGATCTGGACGGTATCAGCATATACCAGATTCATTCCATCCGCTGCCTTGCTGTTCCAAATTCTAAGTAAGCGACAGAGGATCGGGTATCTTGCCTGCCGGGGGCCAGAGACACGCCTTCATGGCATAAGAAAGTTTATCTGTAGTCACGTCCCAAGTGGTTCTAGGGCTCTCTTGCGTGCCATCGCGTCCTGGACCCGCTGGCTGATTGCTGTGATGGTATGTTTCAGTATTTCATTTCGGACGCAAGTGGCTGCGGTCTGCGGACTGAAGTCGCACGGCAACTTGGCACCTCGCCAGCCGCGAGCCTGCTATGAGCATGCATTTTGTTTCCCCTGCCGATCCGGCCATGCGCCTCTTGCGTTGACCTTCATTAATATGTGTAATCCGGGGGCCCTGAAAAAAGAAAACAAATGAATGCGTATCCGGCAGTGCCATACTGCTCTGTCGATGGGCAGCGCTGCATCCGGACTGAACATCCCTGCGTTTGCAGTTCCTGACATCGGCTTGGTCGCAAGAAAGAAGATACTGTATATGAAAGCTTCACTCACAGTGGATTCCGTATACAGCAGGTCGTGGAAAAGGAAGGTTCAGCGACTTGGCCACAGCAATCTACGGTAACGGTATGGTCTCACTCTCACTTGCCAGCCTCACACTTGACTTAAACAAGTACGTACCGCATACAATTCGAGTGAAGTGCCCGGGTGGCGCACTACGCGGCGGAGCACCAGTGCCACCCCGACGCGTGCAACCCTCCCGTGTGGACGGATAGAAAGCCACCTCGGGTAAACGTCAGGTTGCCATTGGAGTGCCGCCTTGAAAAAAATTGAAAACCCCCACTTCGGCCGGAACTAGTGGAGCCTGCCCCTTTTGGCATGGATCAATGGACGCTGGACGGTCTCGTGGTCCATCCACCCCCGCCCCGCGTATGACCGAGCACTCGCACCGGCCGGTAGCCACCATATCGGCATATCCTGCCCGCCGTGCACCGCAAAGTTGCCGTCGCACTCGCGCTATCCTGTCGGCTGTCGCTGGCAATGGAGCGCGCGCCACTGCCCAGCGCAGCGCTGACCGCCGCGCGAGGCCGAGCCGACGGCGACCTCGCCGCCCAGATTGCGCGCGGGTCGGGTTCGGGGTCGCCGTCCCGTCCCGCCGGCCAGCCAAGCGGGGAGACCGGTACGTGGAAAAGCGCGCGTCCTACCGACCTGCTGCCCCCTTCCCATCCTCACGTACGCACGCACAGGGCACAGCAACCCACGCATCGCATCATCGCCGTGCGCGCCGACGCCAGCACCTCACCTCACGCGCGCGCACCGGCGGGGTGAAGCCGCCAGCATCGGCAGCACCGCGGATCGGATTGGATTGGGTGGCGCGGAGGCGGAGCTGAGCGGATGGCAACAACGACGGGCACCGTCACCACCAGGTGGTGGCCTGGCGGAGAGGGCGGGCGAATTGGCAGCGAAAGCAAGAACGAGCAGGCGGGGGGCTGGGCTCCTCGTGCCCGCCGCGCCGTTCCCACATGCCGACAGGACAGGCGCGGCCACGATCGCGCGCCCCACCAGCCACCACGTGCCCCTCCGGCGCGCTGCCTGGCCTGGCCTTGGCACCGGGTACCGGTCTCGCCATGTGCGCTCCGCGCGCGGGCAGATTAGATACCGACCGGCCATGGTCTCGCTCCGCCTCCGCGTACACTACACCCGCCCGGACGTGGGTCGGTGACAGGCGGGTCCCGGCCGTCCCCGTGGTCGGCGGGGGTAATCGAGTCCATGGTTGACTTAGACCAGAGAGCGAGATAGCGATGTCCACTGATCGATCGATTCTCGGGCGCCGGTGGATGGATCGCATACGTGCATATATGCACCGTTGGCCCCTCAGCTCGCGCGTCTTTTTAGGTCGCAAGATTTGCCACGGTTTCGAGTCTCTATGATAAGTTTGGGCTTGAAGTTCACACTCAACAAAACTGCTTTGGGAATTGGGAGGATAGATGGTAGATTTATCGGCATTATTTCGCCGTCGCCAGATAAGCGACCACTCCGACTCACCAGTCATCTATTTATCTGCCAACATACGAAAACGGAGTTGCCATCCCCACCGGGACACCGTCGGAACCTCCCCACGAGCGCCGTTTGTCCGCTTGCAGGTGGAGCCATCGAAATGCCTCACCACTGACCTCACCTCACCTGCCGGGTGCCCTGCCAGGGAGTCCTCCCTCCTCCTGGACACAAACGTCCCCCGCCAACGCCCGCCACCTGGCCTCCCTGCCTCCGCATTACAAAAGGCCAGCCTGGGTGGTGTGGTGCGGTGTCCGTGTGGAGGTGCACGTAGCTGTGGCCTTGTGTGTGCACCGGTGCTCGCAAGGTACTGAATCTGTGTCCCTGCTCTCCTCTCGCGGCCTCGCCTAGCTGCACACACGTTCGTGGCGGCGCGGGCGCCCTCCACTCCTCTCCCACGCGCGGCCACAAGAGCCGCCACGCCACGGGCAGGCCGGTCTGGCGCCGCCGCGGCGTTGGGACTCGCGATTTGGAGCGTTTTGATCGAAACCTGTGGCCGGTCACCTGCCACAGGGGAGAGAGGCCGGGAAAGCTAGCGTTGTTTGTACTGCTCGGCTCGTGCTGTGCCCTCCAGGCAACGAACAAAACTAATAGAGCCCCGTCCGTCACCTCCCGCCTCTGCTCTCAGTCTCTCTCGATCACTCTATATAGCTCTGCTCTGCACACCAGCTTCGCCTCCATCGATCCATCTGTGTCTTTTCCACTGCGATCGAAAGCGACCGATCGGCCTCTGCGGGCACGTTCCCGCCGCGTGTCAGCCATGATGTCCACCGGCCATGCGGTTAGGTCGCCGGCGCT
This sequence comes from Echinochloa crus-galli, assembly GCA_900205405.1. Classification (NCBI taxonomy): domain Eukaryota; kingdom Viridiplantae; phylum Streptophyta; class Magnoliopsida; order Poales; family Poaceae; genus Echinochloa; species Echinochloa crus-galli. The sequence goes on from OAMR01000324.1 coordinate 358,517, forward strand.
CGCTGCTCGGCGGCGGCGGCACGGGAGGCGAGGCCGTGGCGCCGCGACGCCGTGCCCCGTGCGCGCCGCGGGCTCCAACACCATTGGCTGCCTCGAGACCGAGCCGCGGGGTGCCGTCGCGCCTCCGCCCGCGCTGGCGCTGCAGGTGGCGGCGCCGTCGCCGGCGCCCGGGGACGCGCTCCTCGCCGCGCCGTCCGAGCAGAGGGTGCACGAGGTCGTGCTCAAGCAGGCGGCGCTCGCGGCCGCGGCGCCGAGGACGGCGCGGATCGAGCCGGAGCCCATGGCCGGCGGGCTCAAGGCGGCCTTCGACCGCTGCGGGGAGGTCTGCAAGGAGTACGCCAAGACATTCTACCTGGGTAAGCGGCATCAAAACCCCTCCCTGCTACTTACTCTTCCCGTTGATCCATGATCCCAATACACAGATAAATAGTAACTTCTAAACATTGCAAAAGATTATTTGCCCTAAAAGGACAATGCAAAGGATGAAAATCACGGTGATATTCTTGGACTCTTGGTTGACGCGTTGACTCTGGCTGACTGTCCAAGTCCAACACCCATTTCCCATTTGGTCCCAACTTCCGCTGGTACTAGTTTACTTGCTGCATCAGTTGGAGACTTTACAGTTAGCATTTGATTAGGACAAAAAACGACAGTATGTTCATGAAATCAGATGACTTTAATTTCACATGAGTATCAAGTATGAACTCGATCATGGACGCATTGAGATGCTAATCCTGCAGCAGAGATCACGCTATCTTGTCCGTAGTTGTGGGCACCACATACCGACCAGTCAGCTTCTATAATCAATAACCATTCCACCGCACATGCACATGTCTGATTCTGATCTGATAAGCTGCCGTGTTCTTGTAATTGCAGCGACGCAGCTGATGACACCGGAGAGGAGGAGGGCGATCTGGGCAATATACGGTAAGCTATCAGACGAAGCCAAGCCCCCACATGTCCCTGTTTCTTGTCAGCGTCACTGCACAGGTTGCTCGCTTTCGTTTTCGGCATGGTAGACACACCGCGACGATGGGCCTTGTCGTCTAGGCTCTGTTGCAGCAGCGTAAGACGCGCAGAAACGATGCTTGCTGATGCTGCCATCTCAATTCAGTGCAGCATGGAAACGTGTAAACCATGGCTATCAGCCGTGTGAAATCTTTGCACTGACTGTCATTAGACTAGTTTATGCTCCTCAACTTTCTTCCGTTTTTCCTTAAAGATAAAGAAGAAAGGTTGGGTGACTTGATTGGGCAAGGATGACACTGATCGGACACTGACGTGGTTCCACCTCTGCGTGCGTGTTCATCCAGTGTGGTGCAGGAGGACGGACGAGCTGGTGGACGGGCCCAACGCGTCCCACATCTCGGCGCTGGCGCTTGACCGGTGGGAGTCGCGGCTGGAGGACATCTTCGCCGGCCGCCCCTACGACATGCTCGACGCCGCCCTCTCCGACACCGTCGCCAACTTCCCCGTCGACATCCAGGCACGTGATCCATCGTCGACCGATCGATCGATGCGTATCTCTTCATGAACGAACGAACAAACGAGCACGTCAAAATCCTCGCAGCTAGCTTGGCTCCGATTTGCAGCCTGATGACATGACTGACACCTTTGGTCTCTGTGCTGTGATCAATGATATGATGCAGCCGTTCAGGGACATGATCGAGGGGATGCGCATGGACCTTCGCAAGTCCCGGTACCGGACCTTCGACGAGCTGTACCTCTACTGCTACTACGTCGCCGGAACCGTGGGGCTCATGAGCGTCCCGGTGATGGGCATCTCGCCGGAGTCCAGGGCGTCGGCCGAGACCGTCTACAAGGGCGCGCTGGCCCTGGGCCTGGCCAACCAGCTCACCAACATCCTCAGGGATGTCGGCGAGGAGTACGTCATCGTCGCCGATCCTTCACATCCCTGCAATCTCTGATGATGTTCAGCTATTATCGTAGCATTTTATATTTACTTGTGTGTTTCACGTGTCGTCTACAGTGCGAGGAGGGGAAGGATCTATCTGCCACAGGACGAGCTGGAGATGGCGGGGCTCTCCGAAGCCGACATCTTCAGCGGCCGGGTCACCGACGAGTGGAGGGGCTTCATGAAGGGCCAGATCACGAGGGCGAGGGGGTTCTTCAGGCAGGCCGAGGAAGGTGCCACCGAGCTCAATCAGGAGAGCCGATGGCCGGTGAGACATCAGCATCTATCCTACTACTTGCCTCTGCCCATTTCTTCAGAATCACACATACACCTCCTGTTTATTTCTTCAGATGATGAATAACAACAACCTGCAATTATTGTTTCATTCAGGTGTGGGCTTCTCTGCTCCTGTACCGGCAGATCCTGGACGAGATCGAGGCGAACGACTACGACATCTTCACCAAGAGGGCCTACGTTCCCAAGATGAAGAAGCTGATGACGCTGCCCAAGGCTTACTTGAGGTCGATGATGCCCCCATCTTCTCAGACTCAGAGCCAGAGGCACTACTCCAGCCTAACATAGAATGGTCTCTCTGTCCATCAGTCTGTCAAATGATATGGTATGATATGGTACATAGCAGGGGATGATGTACAAATTTCTGGTCAGGCCACATGATGGACATGTGGTGTTGGTGTTAGATTCTTGTACTCGATCGATAGTTCGTTTTGCCATGTACAAATTAAATCACTGGATATATGTATACTATAAAAGGAACACGTTACCACTGTATGTATACCGATGTACTCCCTCCATTCTGAAAAAACTGACGTTTAGGACAAGGTTCGGGTCAAACATTAGAAATATAAATCATCAATAACTTTTGAATTGTTGAGTTTGCAAATGTGAAACTATATGAATAGATTTGTCTTGAAAAATACTTTTGTAAAAGTATACATATATCACTCTTTGATAAATATTTTTATAATAACAAGAGGTCAAAATTGTGTTTTGGAGACCGTGTCGCTGTCCTAAACGTCAGTTTTTTAGAATGGATGGAGTACTGGTTCAACACGTAGGCGATGGTATAATAAACAAGAGTAAAATGCATGGGCGATCTCTAAACTTGTACCAAAGTATCATTTAGGTCTCTAAACTCTCAAAATACATCTTTATGTCGCTAAACTTGTCCTCATGTGTCATCTGGGTCTCTAAACTCTTAAAATGAATTTTTTTTAGGTCCTTGAACTTGTGCAGGGGTGTCATCCGGTCCATAAACTCTTAAAACATATTTCCATGAACTCAACATTGTGAGCCCAAACACGCGAGAAGATGAGGGGTCCACCTTATTCTCACAGTATCTCTCTCTCTTTTTTGCCCACATTCTGAGAGTTTGGAGACACGACACATTGGGATTCGGGGATCTAAATATGTATTTTGAGATTTTGGGACCTAAATGACACTGCATAACCAGTTCAGGGACCGGTGGTGTATTTTACTCAATATATAACGGATGAAACTAAGATAATACTATATCTGTTCCAAAATATATGTCATTTGATTATTTTTACCATAAGATTGGCCGCTCATCATATTAAAAAATTTGAAAATATAGTCAAATTTAAGGTATTTTAAATATTTTTTTATTAATAAAGCAAGTCACCATAAAAAATATGATAATTTGCACAAAATTTTGAATAAGACGAACGGTCAAACTTAAAGTTAAAAAGTCAAATGAACTATGATTTGAAATAGAGGAAATAGTGTTTATAGGAAAATAAAGAAACATATTAGTGGTCGACCTTGCATCTCGCATGTCTATGTAGGTAAGTTGATTGACCGAATAATGCTGCGTCACTCACTCATTGACCGAATAATGCTGTGATGACAGAAAATTGCAATAATGGGTGTATACACTATTCAATTCTACACAAATATTTCCATAATCTTCGTTTCAGAAAATATTTCCATATAATCTTTAGGTTAGGTATGACGCAGAAATACATTGAAATTCATGATGAGTACAGGTGGCACCGTTACCGCTGAAGGATCACGTCATTAGCTCCCCGAAATCTTTGGATGGCATTACTAAATTCAGCTCGTGCTGGGACCCCATTGGGACAGCGACGGCCATGCTTGCACTGTCAGCCAGCCGGTGCAAAACACTAGTAAGAGCTAAGTTTCTCCTCGATCAGTTGGTTTCTGCGACATCCTGGAGTCTGGAGAACTCTAAGTAGTGTACTTGTTTAGCCCATAACTATAGCGAGATGCCACCTTGCAGGTTTGCATGAGCTCAGATGAAATGTCAACAGCATTTCGTTGCGTGCTTCTTCTCACAAGCTCTAGTTTATTCAGCAAATCAGCTGGAGATTGTTTATATGCTTGTGTGGCGCGGCGGAAGGCATGCAAACCGAGATCTTCTGCACGTCCTTTTCTTGCGATATTTTACGTTATCTATAATAATATAAACCAAGTCTTGTTGGCCGTGCGTGATCAGAGTCTCGCAGCCCCGTCGGCGTAGCATTGTTTAATTCACACGGTCAAGGAATGTAGGGGCGCTTGGGCAGGAGGGAGCCTATTTGTGCGGTAGTACTATTGGCAATACGAGCTGCAGCTCGCTGGTGAGGCCTCGTTGCCGAAGATTTTTATTTTTTTAGAGCAATTGCCGAAGATTTTTATTTTTTTAGAGCAATTGCCGAAGATTAACTTTAAAAGCATGAGAGGAATGTAGGCAGTGGCAGCTAGCAACGGCTAACCAGCCATCATTCCTGAGGTAGATTCTCTCTTTAGACAGGTGTTTCGAATTTTCATTTGTAGCTTTGAAGAAAAATTTTCTGGGAATGTTTACTACCGGCGGCCCAAGCGATGCAGCCCAGACAAGGCTGAGCTTTGGGCAGGACCCAAATAATTCTCCGCCCCAAATAATTCTCCGCCATCTGTATCTTAGATTGGCCATATCCTCAGGCCCATTTAGTTACTTTTTCGCTGGGCCTTTTGATGAAGGAATTCTCCAGTATATGGGCCGTAATAGGTAGAGAGACAGAGATCGAAGAAGAACCGTTGACATATATGCTGGGTTTCGTAGGGGGCAATTTATCACTTCCTTTCTTATTCGTGTTGGTTTCGCGGCGGGCAAGTCAAGTCACCTCCCCCCACTATATAAAGCTTCGGTCACGTTCATGGATTCCATAACCTCTCGTTCCGCCACCAAACCAAAACTGCCATTGTGCGAAGTCGACCAAAGCCGAGAAGATGCAGATCTTCGTGAAGACCCTGACGGGGAAGACGATCACCCTCGAGGTGGAGAGCAGCGACACCATCGACAACGTCAAGGCCAAGATCCAGGACAAGGAGGGCATCCCGCCGGACCAGCAGCGCCTCATCTTCGCCGGCAAGCAGCTCGAGGACGGCCGCACCCTCGCCGACTACAACATCCAGAAGGAGTCGACGCTCCACCTGGTGCTCCGCCTCCGCGGCGGCAGCAGGGGCGGCTACCCCAAGGGGATCGAGCCCAGCCTCCGCGAGCTCGCGCAGAAGTACAACGAGAACAAGATGGTCTGCCGCAAGTAAGCCCTACTGATCGATCTCGCGTTCACTTTCTTTGTTCCTGCTGGATTCATTGACATGGCCCTGACTTTTGGATCCTTCGTGGTCTGGTCTTTCCTGCAGGTGCTATGCACGGCTTCCCCAGAGGTCTACCAACTGCCGCAAGAAGAAGTGTGGCCACAGCAATGAGGTGAGAATTGAGTGCATGTTTTGGATGGTGTATTAGGCTACCGTACCATTGTCGACGCGTGCTTTTTTAAAAAAAAACTTTCAGTCATCTTCTTTTAGATTTTGCATCTCTGTGCTCAATGACTCATTCCTGTGCATCCAGACAGTTACCTCAGTCGAGCTTTCTTATTTCAGTCATCTTGTTCCCAATTGTCCATCTTCCTTTCTAATTCTAGTTAAGTCGGCTTGCTTTGGATTTCGCGTAGCTGTGCTCAATTACTCAAATAGAGTCGTGCTCTTACCTATATAATGCATTCAGACAGTTACATATTCACTTTAATTGGAAATTGGGCTCTACTTCTACTATGAGCTCTATCGATTAGTTGTGCTACACTCAGATAACAAGTCCCTTTTCATCTGATCCGCATTTGTTTTTTTTTCCAGCTGAGGGCAAAGAAAAGGTTCATGTCCAAGACCGCAGGACCATGAGCTTAGAGTGCGTTGCCATGCATCAGTTGAAATATGTCTCAAGTGTCTCGATGTTGAACGTTTCCTTCTTTAAGAATAATAAAGTTTCGCTGGTGTTCTTGATTGGGATACTCTATTCACATTTATTTTGCTCCGAAAATGTTGTTTTGGGTTTTTGTGTGCGTCAAAATCCTCCATGGCCGCCTCGGGCATTCAGGCACACTAGCACAGCCGTTGACACGCACACGCCGCTCCCGCGCCCGCGCGCGTCAGGCGGCGTCGCCAACGACAACAAGACGAACGGTAACTCGAAGGCTTGCCGGACTAGTGCAGTCTGCAGCCAGACATGCGAACGCGCTTGCCGCCATGCTTACCATCGGTTGCGAAAGATACAAACCCAGCAAAGCGTTGCAATTACACAGCCGTATATTTAGCTTTACAGATCAGTACATTTACACTTACACAGCTGTATATTGATTTACACTCAATTTAGCTTAACAAATATATTCACACTTACACAGCTGTATATTGATTTACACACACCGAAATCCTCATGGAAATATCGATTTACACGCATCGAAGTCCTCGTGGAAATAACGTCGAACACATAGCAGGCACCCCACTTACCTCCGGCTTCCGCGAGGAGGAGGCGAGATGACCCTTTTTGCCCCGATCTTATTTGCAAACGATCATCACGCACCTAGCAGCTAGTGCTTCTTGGAGTCGATGTAATCCTGCAGAGCCTCCATCTGCTCCTTGGTCGGCGGCTGCTCGTTGTTCTTGATGGACCGGTGCACGTCGTACGTCGTCGCCCCGAAGAACAGCAGTCTGCAGCAAAGACAATACAACAATCACCCCACATACTGCTACAATTGATCGGCGGCGCTATGATGCTGCAGTTGAGGAAAATCGATAGGAAACTGCGGGGGAGGAGAGGCACCTACCCTGCGGCGAACAGAGCGATTTGCCTCGGGAGCACGTGCTTCCCCAACAGCCTCATGCTGCTTCCGCCGCTTCGCTGCCTGCTGTGCTGTTGGGTTGCCAAAGAGATCTACCACCAGTCTATATGTAAAGCAGCTGGCCCAGAGGCCTTCAGTTTGGGTCCAGCAAGAGCCATGTGTGGCCCATGGGCTGGGCTTTGCCTCAGATGGCGGGCTGGCTTTTCACCCTGTTACACACGCAAGCAAAACTTGGCCCCGACCCGCGTAAGCTTCTTCGCCTTCGATGCTTACGCCCGCGGCCGCGGTCGCCTCCCGCCATCTCCCCACCCTGCAGAAGCTGCTGCGCCAGTGCCGCTCCATCCAGCGCCTCACCCAGATCCACGCCCACCTCATCGTGCACGGCTCGTTCCCCTTCGCCGCCGTCGCGCCCCAGCTCCTCGCCTCCTACTGCGCGCTCTCCGCCACCGCCGGTGGACATGGCGCGCTCCGCCACGCGCGCCGCCTGTTCGACGGAATCCCCGACCCGGACAGGTTCGCGTACAACACCATCATCAGAGCCTGCTGCGGCAGCAGCTGCCCGGAGGAGGCGCTACGCCTCCACCGCGGCATGCTCGAGCGGGGGATACTGCCCAACGAGTTCACCCTGCCGTTCGTGCTCAAGGCGTGCACGAGGGCGCGGGCGTGGGTCCACGCGCGGGTCGTCCACGGCGTGGTCGTGAAGCTGGGCTTTGTGGGGCAGGTGTTTGTGGGGAACACACTTCTGTATTCGTATGCTTCGGCTGGGTCTCTGGCTGACTCTAGGCGGTTCTTTGATGAGATGGTGGAGAGGAATGTCGTGTCATGGAATTCGATGATTGGTGGATATGCGCAGGCAGGGGATACTAGAGAGGCACGCTCCTTGTTCAGGGAGATGAGATGTCAAGGGGTTTTCGAAGATGAGTTCACGTTGGTCAGCTTGCTTCTTGCCTGCTCACAGGAGGGAAACCTTGAATTTGGTCGGCTTGTGCATTGTCATATGTTAGTTAGTGGATCTCAGGTTGATCTGATCCTTGGAAATGCTTTGTTGGACATGTATGGTAAGTGCGGGGATCTGTGGATGGCTCGTAGATGCTTTGAAATGATGCCCCTCAAGAATGTCGTTTCATGGACATCCATGCTTTGTGCTCAGGCAAAGCATGGCTCAGTTGATGCTGCAAGAGACTGGTTTGACCAGATGCCAGAGAGGAACATAGTCTCATGGAATGCCATGATCTCTTGCTATGTCCAATGTGGCCAATGCCGTGAAGCATTGAATCTTTATAACCGTATGCAGTCCCAGGGTCTTGCTCCAGATGAGGTTACTTTGGTGGCTGTCCTCTCTGCATGTGGACAGATTGGTGATTTGACTGTTGGAAAGATGATACACCTTTATATTAGAGACAATATCGATGATCCTGATGTCTCTCTAGTTAATTCACTTGTGGACATGTATGCAAAATGTGGTCAGGTAGACACAGCAATTAGCCTGTTCAGCGAAATGCGTGATAAAAACATTGTTTCTTGGAATGTAATTATTGGCGGCTTGGCAATGCATGGCCATGCACTGGACAGTATCATGTTCTTCAGATCAATGGTAAGAGACTCCTCACCTGATGAGATTACCTTTGTGGCCCTTCTTTCTGCGTGCAGTCATGGTGGTCTATTAGAAGCTGGGCAGCACTATTTTGAAGCTATGAGACATGTTTACAATGTTAAGCATGAAGTTGAGCATTATGCTTGCATGGTTGATCTTCTTGGCCGACGTGGCTATCTTGAAAAGGCCGTTTGCCTAATAAAAGAAATGCCAATGAAGCCTGATGTTGTGGTCTGGGGTGCATTGCTGGGAGCCTGCAGAATGCATGGGAGTGTTGAGATTGGCAAGCAGGTGATCAAGCAATTACTTGAGCTGGAGGGCATCAGTGGAGGTCTATTTGTTCTAATTTCAAACTTGCTATACGAAACTCACCAGTGGGAAGACATGAAAAGGCTCAGGAAGCTAATGAAAGAGTGGGGAACCAAAAAGGATATGGGTATTAGTTCAATTGAAGTAAACAACAGCATCCATGAATTTGGAGTTGAAGACATTAGACATGAAAGCTCAAGCGAGATATATGCAGCAGTTGATCAGCTGTCATATCATTTGATTTCTCTGCACGTTTTGGCTGTGCATCCAGAAGAGCTTTGTGTGGTAGAGTGAGGCAATTTATTTGGAGTTCTTGCCAGTATCGGTTATAAGCACATAATGTTATGCTACTATTCTATGGAGACAGTCACTATAAAAAATGAAGATGAATGTGCCTAGTGCATAGATTTACAAGATAATGTTCATTGCCAAGCAGACCGTCTGTTGTAGCCTGAAGGTAGGTAATGCTTATGCATATTTCCAAAATTGCGTCCAGGTTCATCAGATCGATAAATAAAACAATTGTGCATGGTCAGTTGAGGTTACAAAGTCCACTTGCACAGAAAATGCTGAAAAGGACAGACTATTCTTTGTGCTTTTCTGCAGATTCAGAAATAAGTTGTCCTTTTCAGTTTTCCGTATTGACCATGTAATGTAATCCCTCGTTAGCTTGCTAACTGGTTGGATTCTGGTTTTCTGTAGATGTCATGGCTCTGGGCAAGCTACTCAACCAACTCTACAGATGGATCGACTGGTGGTCTTACACCCACAAATTCAGTAGTCGCTATCTCCTGTGACACTGATGTTTCAACCATCTGGAGAGGGTAAAGCCCTACAACAAGAATTCAGCAAACGTTCACAGGGTAGCATTTTGAGTTGGCTGCAAGGTAAGGATCTAAATTCTAACCTATTAGGTTTTCTAGAGGCAGGACTATGTACTGACATGTTTCCTGTTACTTAATCCTTGGACCAGGTTGATCATGCCATTGTAAGAAAGCTTGAGACTCCAGATGTGGCTGAGCCATGAGCAGACCAAGGTAGCAACAACCTTCACATTTTCACACATTTACGCTGTACGAGCCCTACAGATTTCATTCCGAGGAAATTAAGATCTGTTGGTTGAACTGAAGGGCTGCAAGATGGGATGGATCCGTTCCCACATTAGCCAGTTCGTGATGCATGGCACATGCTCCTCTTAATGGTTGCGCTGGGTTGCATTATAGTACAATCAGTTAAGTAAGTGGGGGCCCTGCAGTTTGAGTCTTGCCAGTTGATTGAAGGCAGCAATGTACTCCTACCAGAGAGCGCCCATGGACCATCATGCGTTGTGCTTTGGCAGTTAAGCGCCGAAAAGCTGCGAGTTTTTTTTTTGAACTTGAAAAGCTGCGAGTTGTTATCTGCACAACACAACGCAGGACGGCACGAAGCAGCATTGGTCACCGAGGGTTCGAGACGCTCTCCAGGATGCCCACAGCACATGGCCACATCACTTTGCCGATAAGCTTCGCACTTGGGTGACCGTTGTGGGAACCGGCCAGCTGTGAATGGCTTCAACCTTTGCTTGATCAACTTCAATTCCCTGCGGTGTCACAACATAGCCAAGAAAAGAGACTCGATCTGTGCAAAAGGTGCACTTCTCAAGGTTACCAAACAAACGTGCATCACGTAGAGCATCAAAAACAACACGCAAATGATCAAGGTGGTCTTCTAGTGTTTTGCACTTGAACCTGCAAGCAAATCGAAGAACAAGCAAGAACAAGTGGACAAGTAAATAGCACACATACCTTGCCCAAAGGATGAATCTGATACACACGAGTTTGGGGTTCTGAAACAAGCAAACGGGTGGTCTAGTCGACACACGCATTCACCAGGAAGTAGCTGAAGGCTAAACTTACATCTAAACAAAACCCAACCTGCTCTTGGTGGCTGGAGCATGTATTTATACATGGGAGACAGCCAAGAGTCGTGGGAGGGTGCAAACCCTAACATAAAATGGGCCCCTAGTGGGCTGGACGAGATACAAAGGGCTCAGCCCAAGTCTGGAAGACCGATCGTCATTTTGTAAACTGCTCTTAACTCCGGTGGAATTTCGTCATGTCGATAGATCCATCTGAAAGTAGACTTGAAGAGCTTTCCAACAAGTACTCATACGCCTCAAACAAACATCAGAGCTAGGAGTTATGGCCTTCGTAAGTTGTCCCTGTCTGGTGGTCCGAACCGGAGGTCCGAACTGGACGGTCCGATCTGGACGCGCCTGGAGGGTCCGAACTGACTGGTCCGATCTGGACGCCCGAGGGCTTGAAATGGTTGTTCAGACATGCTTTATTGTTTTGGTTGTTGTCCCTCCAATCTTATTCATGTCCCACGTTCCTAAGCATAAGAAAATCATCACACTTGTTTAGTAGTACCCCATTCAGATAAGAACTTGTTTGGACAGCAAGAAACGACTTTACCTGATAATTGAGTTGTCGTGCTCGGGCTCGAGTCAATGGTCCTTGTTGAGCACTAGGTGTGGTTGTATCAACGGTAGCGATGTCCTCATCATCCTCCCCTTCTTGCATTTGAGTCGTCCTCGACTCGAGCTCATTCTCCTCACCCAAATAAGGCTTCAAATCTGCAATGTTAAATATGGGGCTAACCCTAAAATCTGCAGGCAACTCTAGTTTGTATGCATTATCATTGATTCGTTCTAACACTTTAAATGGGCCATCAGCTCTTGGAAGCAACTTAGACTTTCTTAAATTAGGAAACCTGTCCTTTCTCAAATGCAACCAAACTAAATCTCCTGGTTCAAAATTGACATGTTTCTTTCCTTTGCTACCATTAGTTTTATATTTGGCATTCATGCGCTCTATGTTTTCTTTAGTTGTCTCATGCAGTTTTAAGATCATTTCAGCACGTTGTTCAGCATCTAAATTCACCCTCTCCGAAGTTGGAAGAGGCAAAAGATCAATAGGAGCATGAGGAACAAAACCATACACAATCTCAAAAGGGCATTTCTTAGTAGTAGAGTGTTGTGAACGATTATAAGCAAACTCAACATGAGGTAAACACTCTTCCCACATTTTTATGTTCCTTTTCAAAACAGCCCTAAGCATGGTTGATAAAGTTCTATTCACAACTTCTGTTTGTCCATCAGTTTGGGGATGACAATGATGCAAAGTTTCTTAGTCACTTTTGGAGAACTTTGTGGGCTAAGTTGGGGACTAAGCTTTTATTTTCTACTACTTGTCATCCCCAAACTGATGGACAAACAGAAGTTGTGAATAGAACTCTATCAACCATGCTTAGGGCTGTTTTGAAAAGGAACATAAAAATGTGGGAAGAATGTTTACCTCATGTTGAGTTTGCTTATAATCGTTCACAACACTCTACTACTAAGAAATGCCCTTTTGAGATTGTGTATGGTTTTGTTCCTCATGCTCCTATTGATCTT
>OAMR01000324.1:376400-389411 GCA_900205405.1 Echinochloa crus-galli
CCCGTCGACCCCGAAGAGGAACAGCCACGGCGACCGGCGCGGGCCCGGGCCCTCGTCCCCGCGGTCGCGGCGCACCCGCAGGAACTCCGGGGCGGCGGTGAGGTCCCTCCAGCGCCTGCACACGCACCGCGCGGCCAGGAGCGAGGCCAGCGGCAGCCGGCCCAGCAACATCTCCATAACTTCGTCCGGGAGCACCGCCAGGGACGCCGACGCCAACGCCTCCCTCAGCGCCGCCGCGTCCCCCACGCCGGCTCCCGACGGCCTGTGCGCCACGGCCGCGGCGGGGGCGCCCTTCTTCCACGAGAAGCACTGCAGCTCGCGGCCGTCCTCCTCCTCCTCCTCGTCGTCGTCCTCGTCGTTCCCCGTCGGGCGGCGGCGCGGGGCCGCGGCGGCGGAGTCCATCTCGTCGCAGTCGCAGACGCGGCACCCGCCGGCGGCGCCGAGGGGCAGCCTGAGGCAGCTCCTCCTCCTCCTCCTACTCCTGCGGCGGCGGCCATCGCGCTCGCCCAGCTTCCGGTCCGCGACTAGCACCACATCGTCCGCGGGCTCGGCGCGGAGCAGCGAGGCCAGGCTGTTGCTGCCGGATCTCTGGAGAGCTCTCGGCATCCTATTCAGTGGCCGCTAGGTGGAGAAGAAGTGGTGGACGTAGGAGGGGATGGTCCTCGGGGCGTGGAGGTGGATGAGGATGCCCCGGAGCAGGATGGCGAGGAGCTTGGCGAGGGAGGAGATAGAGAGCATCGCGGCGCGTCGGGGGAGGCGATGCGGCGCGGGATTATTGGGGGGCGGTGCGGTGGTGGGTGGAGTGGGGGTTGGGGAAAGTGGACGGGGCGCCGAGCCGACGTCCCGACGAGCGAGCGAGAGGTGGGTGACGGGTGACGCCACACGCGCGCGGGTGGAATGGATGGGATGCGAGGACACCAGCGGCCGGAGAGAGTCGTTGGAGATCGAAGCGGGCCGACGGAAAGGCGTGCGCGCGTGCTTGCGGGCGGGGGGATGCGCTGCGGTCCATGTGTATAAGAGACAGCTTGTGGAGGGGCGGCGTGGCGCCGATGGGCCGGCCGGAGCGGGCGCCTCTCGTGCCAACTGCCAAGCAGGTGCGCGGGCGTTGGATCCAGTGCCGCGACCGCGAGAGGCGGGCGGGAGCGTGACGGCCTGACGGGCTTTGCCACTTTGAGCTTTGGCCCGTCGGGTGGACCGTGAACGTGCAGCTTCCTCGTACAGCCGTATACAGGCAAAGTCCGATGTTCGTTAATAACTGAGTTTGACCATACGGTATGTACTCTTTCGGAGCCTTTTTCTTGGTGCATAGTTGAGCCCTTCGGAGACCCAATAATCTTTGTAAAATAATCCCAATGGAATAAGCGTTTTGTTTACAAATGTGGAGTATGAGGCTTAATGGAAAATATGCACCGCAGGCTGTATTTCTTCCTCCTCCTCCTCCTCCTCTTGTTATTTGGGAAAGCACGTGAACTCTATTGTCATTGTCACACATGGTGTCACCAACACCATAATTTAAGAACAGGACATCATCGTTTTTCTCTCTTGAAAATTTTGAATTCATTTCTCTATTAAACTTAGGAATGTAGAGATCCTTGGGTCCCCTCATTGCTATGCCTTTCGGAAAAACACACGACACTAGATTTACTAGTCGACGCTACTACATGGTGGCATGGTTTTAGATTACTCCAACTAGATCGAAAACCGGTACATTATATTTTGACAAAATTTGCTGTGGGACACCGTTATTTTATGAAATTGGCTAAAACACGCCGCAATTGGTCTAATTGGCCCAGTACCGTTACAAAATCGTGATTCTTTGCTCTAACACACCGCAGCGTTTAAAATAAGAATTAAACCACCGGCAACCCGAGCAAAGCTCAGATTTTCACCAAAGATCATCTTCCTCGAGATTAACAGGGTCAACACCATAATCATCTGAAGAAGACGACGATACACCAGCCCTTGAGCGTCTGAAACGAACACTAAAAGATTCATACGCATGTCAGTATGCCTCGTCAAGAACGCGTAATTATCGACCATTTGATATCCCATACCGAAATCAAATGACGCAAAAAAAAACAACTAATATCTATGGCCTATACAGTATGCAAGCGCAGGATCAGGATAATTAGGTCAAAGAAGCTACAATCTGCAATGTCAAGCAATATAAATTTCGAACTAACCTTAAACCTCGAGCATCTAAATCAAACATGAAAAAAATCCTAGGTATGTCAGGATGCCACGCCCAAGAGGCAAGAACACGTCATGGATAATTCGACATCATTTGATATCCCCTAACGTACTTCTATGATGAAGAAGCCAACAACTAACTATATGGCCTATACAGCCTGCAAGTGCGAGATCAGGATAATCAAGCCGCAATGTCCGTGGCGGACGCGCCTTAAATTAAATCATGACCTCGCTGGTCCAGTACCACCCGAATGAATTAATGATACATAATCGCCCCACGGGACGAGATAGCTAATCACTATAGCACGGTCGAAAGGGATTTTATAACCATCACAAATAAATTGAAGGGGTGTACAAGCGCATCCAAGTTGATGAGTAGTTGACAAAAGCAAGCAACAAGAACTAGGGCTCATCAATGACATGTGGCCAATAATCTCAATCCTTGGAATGTTTGTCACAGTAAGTGGAATAGTAGCTGGATACTGAAATACAGATGTTGAGGATATAGTTCCGATCGGTGCCCACAGAAAAGATTGCCTCTTATATAAATAAATCAATTTCCGGAACACATGAGTATGAATTGTCACTGTAACGTGACAATGTCTACAAGCAATTCAATGGCTGTATCTCTGTGATGTCTAGGCATCATGTATGTTCATGGAAACAAACACTTCTGTGCAAGCAAACTATGCTACAGCAGATAGGGTGACGAAAAGGTCAATATCCAAAGTAAGCAGCAATCACAGGTGCAGCACGGCCATGGATTTCAGCCTGCAGGACATGGCGTCGGCCTCCGTCGCCGCGTTCTCCCGGCCGACCCGGCTCCACGTCTGCTCGGCGTCGGAGACCCGGCAGGCCGTCACGAAGTCCAGGACCTTGCCGAAGATCCTGAACATCTCCACGGCGTAGATCCTGTCCCCGCCGACGGCGAACGCCGCGTTGGGGTCCATGGGCGCGTCCGGGTGCGCCGCCGCCTCGGCCCACTGCAGCGAGGCGAGGTCCAGCTCGAACAGCTTCCGCACCACCTTCTCCCGCCGGCTCGCCGGCCCGCGGCGGTCGTCGCACCACGACACGCAGAGCATGAACAGCCGCGACGCGCAGCACGCCAGCGTCGGCGCGTAGTCGCGGAGCCGCGGCGGCGGGCGGGACGTCTGGATCACCGCCCAGGAGCCCCCGTCCAGGTGGTAGGCGACGAGCGTGTCGGACTCGCAGTACACGTAGAACGCCCGGCCGCAGACGGCGCCGGAGCAGGCCAGCCCGACGTCGGTGGGGAAGCCGGCGATCTCGACCCACCTGTCGATCAAGGGGTCGTATATCTCGCCGGACACCAGCGGCTCGTCCCAGTGCCCGCGCCCGCCGACGGCGACAATGGCGAGCCTCGGCTGGCCTTCCTCTCCCTCGGATTTGTCATGAGACGAAGGGAGCTCTGTGGAGTCAGTGTCCTCGTTCAGCATGTCCTTGAGCCGGAGGCGGCGGAGGGAGAGGCGGTGCGGGTCCTCGTACACGGCGGAGGCGCCTCCCACCCGGGACTTTCTCCGCCGGACATGCGCATGCTTCTCGGCGGCGCGAGTGTGGAGAATGCTGCAGCCGGCGGTCATCTCGAACACCCCCAGCACCGGCCGCGACCGCGCGGCCCGCATGGGCGCCGCCTTCCGCCACGAGCCAGTGAGGGGGCTGAACACCAGGACTCCCTTGTGGGTCTTCACCTTGCCGGAGCCCGGGACGCCGGACCGCCCGCCGACGACGTAGAGCTCGTCTCTTCGCTGCGTCGGGGCGGACGGGCTGAAGGGGCGGTTCCTGTTCTCCGTTGCCGGCGTCGGGGACGAGCTCTACGTCGTCGGTGGGCGGTCCGGCGGCCCGGACGCCGGCAAGGTGAAGACCCACAAGGGGGTCCTGGTGTTCAGCCCTCTCACCGGCGCCTGGCGGAAGGCGGCGCCCATGCGGGCCGCGCGGTCGCGGCGGGGGCGCCCTTCTTCCACGAGAAGCACTGCAGCTCGCGGCCGTCCTCCTCCTCCTCCTCGTCGTCGTCCTCGTCGTTCCCCGTCGGGCGGCGGCGCGGGGCCGCGGCGGCGGAGTCCATCTCGTCGCAGTCGCAGACGCGGCACCCGCCGGCGGCGCCGAGGGGCAGCCTGAGGCAGCTCCTCCTCCTCCTTCTCCTACTCCTGCGGCGGCGGCCATCGCGCTCGCCCAGCTTCCGGTCCGCGACTAGCACCACATCGTCCGCGGGCTCGGCGCGGAGCAGCGAGGCCAGGCTGTTGCTGCCGGATCTCTGGAGAGCTCTCGGCATCCTATTCAGTGGCCGCTAGGTGGAGAAGAAGTGGTGGACGTAGGAGGGGATGGTCCTCGGGGCGTGGAGGTGGATGAGGATGCCCCGGAGCAGGATGGCGAGGAGCTTGGCGAGGGAGGAGATAGAGAGCATCGCGGCGCGTCGGGGGAGGCGATGCGGCGCGGGATTATTGGGGGGCGGTGCGGTGGTGGGTGGAGTGGGGGTTGGGGAAAGTGG
This sequence comes from Echinochloa crus-galli, assembly GCA_900205405.1. NCBI lineage: Eukaryota > Viridiplantae > Streptophyta > Magnoliopsida > Poales > Poaceae > Echinochloa > Echinochloa crus-galli. The sequence goes on from OAMR01000324.1 coordinate 381,094, forward strand.
ACGGGGCGCCGAGCCGACGTCCCGACGAGCGAGCGAGAGGTGGGTGACGGGTGACGCCACACGCGCGCGGGCGGGTGGAGTGGGATGGATGCGAGGACACAAGCGGCCGGAGAGAGTCGTTGGAGATGGAAGCGGGCCGACGGAAAGGCGTGCGTGCGAGCGGGGGAATCCGCTGCGCTGCGGTCCGCGCGATTCACGGGGCTCTTGTGGAGGGGCGGCGTGGCGCCGATGGGCCGGGCGGAGCGGGCGCCTCTTGTGCGTTGGATCCATCCGGCCGTGCCAACTGCCAACCAGGTGCGCGGGCGTTGGATCCAGTGCCGCGACCGCGAGAGGCGGGCGGGAGCGTGACGGGCTTTGCCACTTTGAGCTTCGGCCCGTCGGGTGGACCGTGAACGTGCAGCTTCCTCGTACAGCCGTATACAGGCAAAGTCCGATGTTCGTTAATAACTGAGTTTGACCATACGGTATGTACTCTTTCGGAGCCTTTTTCTTGGTGCATAGTTGAGCCCTTCGGAGACCCAATAATCTTTGTAAAATAATCCCAATGGAATAAGCGTTTTGTTTACAAATGTGGAGTATGAGGCTTAATGGAAAATATGCACCGCAGGCTGTATTTCTTCCTCCTCCTCCTCCTCCTCTTGTTATTTGGGAAAGCACGTGAACTCTATTGTCATTGTCACACATGGTGTCACCAACACCATAATTTAAGAACAGGACATCATCGTTTTTCTCTCTTGAAAATTTTGAATTCATTTCTCTATTAAACTTAGGAATGTAGAGATCCTTGGGTCCCCTCATTGCTATGCCTTTCGGAAAAACACACGACACTAGATTTACTAGTCGACGCTACTACATGGTGGCATGGTTTTAGATTACTCCAACTAGATCCAAAACCGGTACACTATATTTTTATAATACCTTCTTACAAATTACTATCGGTTGTTGACTTTTTGTCACAACATTTGGCCATTTGTTTTATTTTAAAAAATTATGCAAGTATCATTTATTTTGTTTGAGGCATACTTTATCATTAAAGATATTTTAAGCATGAGTTAATATTTCGTATATTTGGACTACATTGAATAGAGAAATGGTCAAACATTGCTAGAAAAAAGTCAACAATAAATAATAATTTAAAATAGATGGAGTAGAAAATATACTAGTTTCATACTCTCTAATTTAACATAAGATAGCAGTATGTTTTATTATAAAACTATATGTTTATGATTTCTAGAAAATATAAAAATAACCCTTAGAATAATCTAAATGACCAAATTTGTCTTGTATCAATTGTTGGGTCGTGATCAGAGTCTGGTTTTGTTGTTTAGGGTTAGAATGGCACTGATAGTTAGAGATATAAATTGGACATGTTTCTTTTTTATATAGTGTGACGGGCATACAAGCCTAAAATGAAGTAGGTTGTGGAGGAGGGAGTATTTGAGCCACCCCCTCACATAGAGAGTGAACAGCCTTGCATGCCTTAGACCCTTATTAATAGCACTGGCCTCACCTGGAGGTCTTGAGTTCAATCCCCGGTGGGGACGAATTTTTATTTCTGGGCTGTGGTGGCATTTATACATGTTGAAAACTGGTGTCCGAGATCATCTCTTCAAGTTCTCATTCAAAAAAAAGATCATCTCTTCAAGGCAAGCGTGTGACTATGAGTATAGGTCGTAGGTCTTAGCTTATACTACAACTTATACTTTGTAAGCAAGGCCATCTTCTCAAAAAAAAACATAGAGAGAGAATTTCTTCTTTAAGAAATATAAATACAGCGTAACCGAGACAATATATTTATCCATTTCTTCTATTCTTTTCCTTTTGAACCATTCCCGGTTTCTTCCCACGTACATGGAACAAAATCTACTTCCACGAACTGTTTGAATTGAATATTGAATTATGCCAACCAACACTCCAGCAGGTCAGCCATAAGATCGATACAATACAATAGTAATTGATTACCTAAATGGTCTTTGACCATACTCTACTGCATAACACGTGGATCCGAGAAAAAAATGATACTTAATGAATTGTGGCATATCTATACTGCTATGCTATACAGGTAGGGGATATCCAATGTCGTCTCCTCTACCCCCTTCTTGCTAAGCTGAATCCTTGCTCAGCACAGGCTCGCAAATATGACCATTGCCTTCTGCATCTGCGGTGACTTATGACAGAATGGACATGAAGATCGTCGACCATGTCGTCAGCGCAACCGCGGCAACGAGGTACGTCCAGAGAAAGATCACCGAGCACTCTTCTTGTCCAACATCAAACAGCTGAGACATGGTTCCTGAAACAGAGATCGGATATGGTTTACCCAGTGGAATGTGAGGAATTTTTTCCAAAGAAGTTTTCTGCACAAGACAAAATGCCACTGGTTTCAGAGTTTCCATAGCTTACCAATGTTCATGGCAGGAGGCAGGGCGAACTGCACCATCAGCACGTAGCGGTAGAGAGGGTCGTGAGACAGGAACCCCACCCCATACGCAGCATGGACCACGGCGATCCCGATCAGCGGGAGAATCACGAAGCGTATGCAGACGATTGTGAAGATCACCGTGCGGCTGAGCCCCGACTTCCGAAGCCCTGGACGCACATTCAGAGCAGTTTCAGTTTCAGAACATGGCCGTCCAGGTCGACATGATGAGCTGCTGAGTCTGATCAAAATAATAGCTGATCAATAGCACCCACCTTGCGTCAGGTTTCCACCTAGGATGAGGGTGATGCAAGGAATCGTGCCGTCGCTGCAAGCGAGATGAACTGTAAGTGACACTGTCACTGAAGAAACACTGAAACCCTGTTGCAGGTTCACAGACAGCGGTCGGTAAATGTGTGCTCACCCCATCAGTTGGAGGGAATCCTGTAACACTTTCAATGGAGCTCCGTCGCCGATGATCAGGGATTTCAGCCATGGGACTAGGCCAACAACAAACCCAATTACCTGACCGAAGAAGGTAGTAGCATCGCATCAGATTTGGACCATTTATGTGCCAATTGTCATTGTAAAATGAGAAGTGAGATGCAGAAACTTACTGCGGATATCGTTGGTGGTGCCATCAGCTCCTCAACGAACTGGTGGACAGTGTCCTTCATATTTGTCCAGAATCCCTTGTCGGCGACATCGCTTTCGCAGGACAAGAGCGGGGCCTCCTGCATTTGTGGCATAGTCAGTTTCTCTGAAGACGTCAAGTGAACAAGTGGCCATGGTCCATGGATGCATGAACTTACCATTGGATTCTCATCCTCATGCTCATCAGGCTTAACTGACGTCGGAAGAGGTGCCTCCTCGTCACTGTAGGCAGCTGGACCATCTCCTTTGGCTTGCTGTGGAGAATGTTCCTCGTCGCTGTCGGCAGGGCACTGGATGCTTTTCGACTGCATTTTGTGATACAATTTACCTGACTTCTGCATGAGGCTGTATGTGTATGTCCATATGAAAAGGCCACCGAGCTGTAGAATGCAGAGTAAGACAGATCACTCAGACTGCAGAACTAGCAGCTTAGTTTCTTGATTATCTGAATCCTAAGGCAAGATGATTCAGATTTTTTTCCCCTTACAGCCATGGACAATGACGAGTAGGAGATCCCGCGTGAGCGGCAAATGCTCCGATCTTTTCCAAACGGGTTCCAGTTTTCATCGCAGACTGCCGGGACAATGATCAAGAGCAGGTTTCCAAGATTTCCTGCATTTGTCAGTAAGGACCACTGTTGGTTTCAGCATCCGCTCGACATATATGTACATGAAGCGTAATGAAGCATGGAGTTCACTGAACCTGCCGAGCAAAAGGCCATGATCAAGCCCCTAAAGTGCTGTGGTGGTTTCAAGATGTTACATGCTATCCAACCTAGAATGCCACCGATCAGAAACGTGATTGCTATATTGACTGGCATAAACCACCTGAGTAACAGAAGGCACATGTTAAGGTACTTAAACAGTTACAGAGAAGCAGTAGTGCAGACTTGCAGTGACTGTGTATTCAGGATTTACTTCCTCATGGCTCTGAAAACATGATGATGCTACTCACCAAGAAATGACATCCTCGAGCTTGACCGTCTTGGCGAGGCTAGCGAACATCAGGGAAGGGGTGAAGACAGTAAAAACAACCTGTCAGCAATTCAAGTGAGATTAAGTTACGATGGAATTTATTCATCAAATTGTGAAAAGATCTGTGGTAGTCAGAGCTCACCTTGTTCATATCCCTTCGAGCACTTGTCGTCAGAACATTGCTGAAACCGGAGGCCAGGTAAGCTCCGATGACACCTATGAGCAGAACCTGGATGATTGGCATAGAAGCCACCAGAAATAATGAGAAGAAACCCATCCTCCTCTGGTGTAGGATTAAGCTCTTCTTCACGTCTGCCTACTGTTGATCTGCTTGTTATCTGACGCCAAAGGAAGATTTAAAAAATGTACTTAATATGTGGCAGGAGTTATCCAAATTCTGTGCACGCAGGATGTTCCACCTGGTAAGATAATTCAAAAAATAAAGGAAGGGATAATAAGCTCTGGAAGAACCTGAAGAGAAGAAAAAAGTAATTGACACCGACACCTATTCCACCTCTCAATGATGATGCATTTTATTTCTTTCTAGCACATGCCAGTTGAAGTCTGAAAAGGACAAGCACCTCACCCACCCGCTGCACATCATTGCACCTCGAACAGCTTCCGCACCACCTTCTCCCGCCGGCTCGCCGGCCCGCGGCGGTCGTCGCACCACGACACGCAGAGCATGAACAGCCGCGACGTGCAGCACGCCAGCGTCGGCGCGTAGTCGCGGAGCCGCGGCGGCGGGCGGGACGTCTGGACGACCACCCAGGAGCCCGCGTCCAGGTGGTAGGCGACGAGCGTGTCGGACTCGCAGTACACGTAGAACGCCCGGCCGCAGACGGCGCCGGAGCAGGCCAGCCCGACGTCGGTGGGGAAGCCGGCGATCTCGACCCACCTGTCGATCAAGGGGTCGTATATCTCGCCGGACACCAGGGGCTCGTCCCAGTGCCCGCGACCGCCGACGGCGACAATGGCGAGCCTCGGCTGGCCTTCCTCTCCCTCGGATTTGTCATGAGACGAAGGGAGCTCTGTGGAGTCAGTGTCCTCGTTCAGCATGTCCTTGAGCCGGAGGCGGCGGAGGGAGAGGCGGTGCGGGTCCTCGTACACGGCGGAGGCGCCTCCCACCCGGGACTTTCTCCGCCGGACATGCGCATGCTTCTCGGCGGCGCGAGCGTGGAGAATGCTGCAGCCGGTGGTCATCTCGAACACCCCCAGCACCGGCCGCGACCGCGCGGCCCGCATGGGCGCCGCCTTCCGCCACGAGCCAGTGAGGGGGCTGAACACCAGGACTCCCTTGTGGGTCTTCACCTTGCCGGCGTCCGGGCCGCCGGACCGCCCACCGACGACGTAGAGCTCGTCCCCGACGCCGGCGACGGAGAACAGGAACCGCCCCTTCAGCCCGCCCGCCCCGACGCGGCGCCACCGGTGCGCGGCGACGTCGAGCGCGTGCACGGCCGGGGCGGGCGCGGCGCCCCACCCGAGGTCCCCGTCGACCCCGAAGAGGAACAGCCACGGCGACCGGCGCGGGCCCGGGCCCTCGTCCCCGCGGTCGCGGCGCACCCGCAGGAACTCCGGGGCGGCGGTGAGGTCCCTCCAGCGCCTGCACACGCACCGCGCGGCCAGGAGCGAGGCCAGCGGCAGCCGGCCCAGCAACATCTCCATAACTTCGTCCGGGAGCACCGCCAGGGACGCCGACGCCAACGCCTCCCTCAGCGCCGCCGCGTCCCCCACGCCGGCTCCCGACGGCCTGTGCGCCACGGCCGCGGCAGGGGCGCCCTTCTTCCACGAGAAGCACTGCAGCTCGCGGCCGTCCTCCTCCTCCTCCTCGTCGTCGTCCTCGTCGTTCCCCGTCGGGCGGCGGCGCGGGGCCGCGGCGGCGGAGTCCATCTCGTCGCAGTCGCAGACGCGGCACCCGCCGGCGGCGCCGACGGGCAGCCTGAGGCAGCTCCTCCTCCTCCTCCTACTCCTGCGGCGGCGGCCATCGCGCTCGCCCAGCTTCCGGTCCGCGACTAGCACCACATCGTCCGCGGGCTCGGCGCGGAGCAGCGAGGCCAGGCTGTTGCTGCCGGATCTCTGGAGAGCTCTCGGCATCGGGGGGACCAGCGGTAGGAGCTAGGTGGAGAAGAAGTGGTGGACGTAGGAGGGGATGGTCCTCGGGGCGTGGAGGTGGATGAGGATGCCCCGGAGCAGGATGGCGAGGAGCTTGGCGAGGGAGGAGATAGAGAGCATCGCGGCGCGTCGGGGGAGGCGATGCGGTGCGGCGCGGCGCGGGATTATTGGGGGGCGGTGGTGGGTGGAGGAGTGGGAGTTGGGGAAAGTGGACGGGGCGCCGAGCCGACGTCCCGACGAGCGAGCGAGAGGTGGGTGACGGGTGACGCCACACGCGCGCGGGCGGGTGGAGTGGGATGGATGCGAGGACACAAGCGGCCGGAGAGAGTCGTTGGAGATGGAAGCGGGCCGACGGAAAGGCGTGCGTGCGAGCGGGGGAATCCGCTGCGCTGCGGTCCGCGCGATTCACGGGGCTCTTGTGGAGGGGCGGCGTGGCGCCGATGGGCCGGGCGGAGCGGGCGCCTCTTGTGCGTTGGATCCATCCGGCCGTGCCAACTGCCAACCAGGTGCGCGGGCGTTGGATCCAGTGCCGCGACCGCGAGAGGCGGGCGGGAGCGTGACGGCCTGACGGGCTTTGCCACTTTGAGCTTTGGCCCGTCGGGTGGACCGTGAACGTGCAGCTTCCTCGTACAGCCGTATACAGGCAAAGTCCGATGTTCGTTAATAACTGAGTTTGACCATACGGTATGTACTCTTTCGGAGCCTTTTTCTTGGTGCATAGTTGAGCCCTTCGGAGACCCAATAATCTTTGTAAAATAATCCCAATGGAATAAGCGTTTTGTTTACAAATGTGGAGTATGAGGCTTAATGGAAAATATGCACCGCAGGCTGTATTTCTTCCTCCTCCTCCTCCTCCTCTTGTTATTTGGGAAAGCACGTGAACTCTATTGTCATTGTCACACATGGTGTCACCAACACCATAATTTAAGAACAGGACATCATCGTTTTTCTCTCTTGAAAATTTTGAATTCATTTCTCTATTAAACTTAGGAATGTAGAGATCCTTGGGTCCCCTCATTGCTATGCCTTTCGGAAAAACACACGACACTAGATTTACTAGTCGACGCTACTACATGGTGGCATGGTTTTAGATTACTCCAACTAGATCGAAAACCGGTACATTATATTTTGACAAAATTTGCTGTGGGACACCGTTATTTTATGAAATTGGCTAAAACACGCCGCAATTGGTCTAATTGGCCCAGTACCGTTACAAAATCGTGATTCTTTGCTCTAACACACCGCAGCGTTTAAAATAAGAATTAATCTGATTTTGGGTGAGCGAAGGTAGAGGAAATGTCATTTTTGCCCTTGTCTTCATCCTCTGGCTCACGGTGACTCTTTTCCCCGTTCCCCGTGACCGGCAGATGAGCGTGAAGAGGTACGCACACAGCGGCCTCCATGTGCGTGTCGAATGCGTCTGTCACCGGCTTGTGCTGCTCCGCGCCGGGCATGTAGCCAAACCTCGCACCTCACCCACGCGCTGCACATCATTGCACATTGCTTGCACCCTGCTATCTCTCGGTCTGTACTGGGCACAGTAGCAGACCACCAGACTTGGCAGCCACAAGACGCAACACCACGCCCTCCAGCCACCTGAGCCAAGCCGAGCTGCCGCCCGCCACCCGTGTTCCCCGCCGCCGCAGCACCAGGCGCGGGACCGGCCACTGCAGGTCACCAACGGAGCTGCTTCTTTGCCCTCGCCGCGGCCGATCCAGCGCCGGCCGGAGCATGACCGCCGCCCAGGTCTCGGGCGCAGTCCCCGCGCACAGCCCCAAGCTACAGGACTCCGAATGGGTGATCTCCATCCGTGGGAAGCTGGCGCAGGTGTGCGCCGAGGAGGCGGCGTGCCCCTGGGCGCGCCTCTCCATGTACCGCGTCCCCAGGTGCCTCCGCGATGGCGACGAGCGCGCCTACACACTGTAGGCGGTGTCCATCAGCCCGCTCCACCACGGCCCGCGCCGCTCCACTTTAGAGTTTAGGGAAGAGAGCGGGTCAGGCGACGGTGGCGTCCGGATTGGTCACCGGCTGAAAACAAGGGTAAAAGTGACATTTCATCCACCTTCTCTCTCCTCAAATCTGATAGATTCTTATTTTAATTGCCGCGGTGCGTTAGAGCAAACAATCACGATTTTGTAATGGTACTGGGCCAATTAGAC
>OAMR01000324.1:405312-439314 GCA_900205405.1 Echinochloa crus-galli
CCGTCACCGTCGCCGTCGTCGTGGAGCGCGGCCCGTGCCGGACGTCGGTGCCGTAGGCTGGCGGAGCGCCCATGGGCGGCACGGCCGACACCTTGTACATACACGTAGATACGCGCTCTTCAATTTAAATCTCCTCCCGTCCTTCTGCCACAATTGCTGATGAGCTGTACTGAAGCTGTACAGGGTGCAATGGCGCGCCAATCAATCCCTTCCTGTACGTCTGTTTGTGACATTTTAATCTGTGGATATATGCTAAGTAAAAAAATGTTTTTGACTCCTGGCAAATTTGTCCGCTCCGATTGCAATTGCAAATCGCGACGTGCACGCAAAATCATTTTGGTTCCTGCTAATCTGCTCGGGGGTTAGCTGCAGGCGTACGATGCAAAAAGAAAAGCACTCGTAAAAAGGGCATCGATCGATCCGTCAGGACGTCACTTTTGTACTCGAGATTAAGAGGAGAAGGGGTGGATGATGGAATCCATGGAGGTGGATGTGGCGGCGGCCGTGTCACTTCGATCACATCGTGGCCGGCATGGTGGAATGGGATATTTGGGTCACTGTACGATCCGCCCAGTTCATAAGTTAGGTCCGTGACGTGTGCGTACGCACGTACGGACAGCAGTGTGAGTACCCACGCACGGGACCCGATGTCAACTGCCGCTCAGGGGCATGGCAGGAGCAAAGGCTATGCATGGAGTACGTACTTGCCGTACATGTCGGATGGGCATGGGCCACGGCGTCGGCCGTATTTGCTTGTCATCGATCCTATCGTAGAAGGAAAGAATTTGATGCTTTGGACCGTTTGGTTGTGTTTGTCTACTGTTTGGTTGCGCTGATCTAAGCAAGGACATGTTTGGATCTCTAGTTGAGCAAGAAATTGGCTTGGCACAAACTATTTGTTTGTGCCAGTAAACTTGCTTGGAAGGTATCGCAAAACATTTAATGGATCAAAAGTGCACAACAGCTTCCACCCATTCCTCACTCCTTGAGCAAGAATGAGTTACATGTAGATTTATTTTCCAACTGAGGATATAGAGCAAAGAAAACTAACACAAATCAACATATAGCATAGCTTGCAAACGGCTTAGCGCTTACACGTTAGCGGTATCCCCAAGAATAATTTGTTGGAATTTGGTAAGAGGGCTTCATAGTAAATACAAAAGGATGTCAACAGCACTAATGCAATATCTCAAACCAAATCTTTACTCAAGTTACTATGAGGTGTATTATAAAGAAAAAATGGCACAAAGTCAACATATATATAGTATAGCTTGCAAACGGCTTAGCACTTGCATATTAGCCGCATCTCTAAGATTAGTTTGTTAGATTTTGGTTAGAGGGTTGCATAGAAAATATAAAATAATGTCAAGAAGAAAAACAAAATATATCAAAGCAAATCTTTTGTAGATCAACATTCAACTTCCGTTACTATAAGATATATTATAGAGGAAAAGAATTGATACAAAGTCAACATATATAATAGGTTGCAGATGGCTTAGCACTTGCACGTTTAATTTACAATATCTTCAATAATGGTTTGTTGAATTTTGATCATAGGGTTGCATGCCAAATACCAAAGGATGCCAAAAGAGTTAATGCAGTATCTCAAATGAAAATCGACGCAAAGTTAACATACAACATAGCTTGCAAATGGATTAATACTTACATGTTAGACACATCTTTAAGGACCAAAAGACGTCAAGAGGGTTGATGCAGTATCTCGATAAAATCTTCTATATAATTATATTTCAACTCCCGTCTTCTTTATCCATCTACATTATATTATAGCTTGATAATTGCCGTAGTGCAGTACATGTGTGTATTTACAAAGTTGGGTGTATAATTAATAGAAACGCACACGTCGGGTGTTGTTCGTTCAAAAAAAAAGTTGGGTGTATAAATGTATGCGATACAAATGTTTGTACTCAATTATTGACGGGTGCATCACAGTGATGTTAAATCCTCTTTGCATTTTGGATATTTCACACTAGACTTTGTGTTTTGTGCATCTTGTTGACCTTGAATACTCCCAAAGAGGGCTACATATAGATTCATTGACCATTATGTGCATGATCACAATCTTGAAACTTAAGTACTGTATTTTTATTTGTCATTAGTGGTTGGTCATATATATTCTTTATAAGTCAACTCTATTTGACATAGGAATTCCAAAGCTTTTGTCTCAAAGAGAAGTTCTAGGTGGCTATGTAATTCAGATCTTGAGATTTTTATTTAAGGTAAAAGTTAAGGTGGAAAGGGCTCAAGTAATAAAGTTACTAATAATCAAGTAAGATCTTAAATTTGCGACTACAAAGCCATGAACTCATATTATGACATCTCAAACTCTCAATTTCGAAGCCATGAACTCATATTTAACTTCTATGTAAATAAGCTATGAAGCTCTGGCAATCAATCAGCCGTATTAAACCAATTCTAGCCTCCTTCAAATTTATATATGGATCATGTGCTGTGATGGCTGTAGGAATGTATATTATTAGCTCATGTTTCGTTTCAAAAAAATAATAGTGCATATATATATATTGCTAAAGTAAAAGATAAATAAAAATAAAAAATCGTTATGGCACAGCTGCACATCGGTAGGTATAATAGCCCAAAAGGCCCAATTGATGTGCTTGCTCATTTGATTGTTTCGGTTGGGAGGCATTTCAGTCCAATCACTTGGTTTGTGGCCTATTTTGGTGGACTGTATGGATGCAAGATGACCCCGTATGTGAGGCAAAATGGGATTATCGGAGGAAGATGGGAACCTAGTTGTTTACTGGAAGGTGGATTTGCTGGGTCGTGGTTTGATGCTGATCGAGTGAGTTTGGCTTCAACGTATGCATTTTTGTTGAAACGAGTCTGAAACTTGTGCGTTTTTACCTGAGTGGTACTCGTGGTAGTATGCTTTGTATTTTGCTTTGTCAATGGGTATCTCCGCATGACAAAATACTTTGTTGTTTTGAACAAGCTCATTGTATTGGTGTCGTATATAGAGGATTTGTATTTTGAACAACCTTTGTGAAACCTTAGTGTTTCATGCTCAGTGTGGTATAATGGGTTCAAGATTCATATTTTGGATGTTTCAGATGCTTTATTGGCCTATGATTGTTTTTAATGGTGTATTGGGAAGTCAATCTTGGCATGTGACTCGTCCGATGTATCGCATCCCAAAGGAATGGACATGAAGACATAATGGTAAAACCAGTTGTTTTATCCATGTGTAGAAGTGAATATCTATATTCTACAATTATTGTTGTTAACTACACTTAGGATTGTTCTTGCCCCATGTGTTCGTGTGGGTTGCCATTTTTATCTCCTTTTGTGATAGTGTTAATTTGGTAATTTTTATGAATTCATAAAGGATTAATTATTCACACCTTATGCAGGGTTGTGCCTTTTCTTTCACCTTGGGAAAAGAAATTCAATGTCATCTAATAAGTATTATAGATGCGCTTTTGAAGAAGTGGTTCTGCACATCGATCAGTCATTTGTTTTGCTAATTATAGTAGTGGCATTTTTCTAAATATGGCAAATATTTTTCATAGTTATTGGGTAGGTGCAGAACACAAGTGAATAGACTGTTTGTTTCTGACTCTATTGTATCACTTGTCTACAAAGAAATGCTTCACTCATTCAAGGGACGAGTTCATATGAGGCAGTGTTAGCTATCAGGTTTACCCATGGGCTGTAAAGTCAATTAAACCCCACAAATGTTTCTTTTTCCCAAGAGTTGCATAAAACATTTTTAACCCCAAGATGTCTATAAGATATCATAAAATCTATCTCTAAGGATTAATGAAAGAAAGTTGACACAAAGTCAACATGGTATAGCTTGCTAACGGCTTATCAGTTATCACTTGCAGGGAAGCAGTATATCTAAGAATATTTTGTTGGATTTTTTTAAGAGGGCCAAATAACAGATAACAATATGTGTCAATAAGTTTAATGTAATATCTCATACAAATATTTCTGAAATTGTTCAGCTGTGCATATACAATACTTTAAAATAAGACATTATCCTATTCAATAACATCTATTCTCTCGATAAATGTTGTTGCCGTACAATGTATAGTATAGATGATATTGGGTGTACAAATGTATGTGACTCTCCGTCGCAAAAGATTGTTCTCAATTGTTGACTAATACACTTTAGTAATGTTAAAGCCTGTTTATATTCCTCAAATGCAAATATGCAATTGAGAAATTAAATGCATAATCCTTGTGTGATACGGCTAGATATCATTGCATGCATGATTCACACAGTTTAGACCCTATATATTCCCTTTTAAGTCCCGACTCTCTTTGACATAAGAAAGCCCCAAAGCATTCGCTCTTTGGCGAGAGTGAGAATATTAGATCCTTGCTCACATAAAGGCACTAGATGTTTGTGTTCGTCTGATCCCAAGGTTTTATTTGAGGTTGAGAAGTCTAAATCAAAGGTAAGGGCAGTGATGAAATACTTTTTTTTTGCTTAGCTTATTTCTTGCCTATGAAAACCTCAATTGTCAGTCCTGGTTGGATTGGCAATAAACTTATATTATTTCGTTTACAACAAGGGGAAGGAATACTTGGAAGTTATGGATCCAAATGCTACCCAAGAGTGGACACCTTGTGAAGAAGAGGAGTTCAAGGCACTTTTTGCCGAGTTATGGAATAAAAAATCATGTGACAGGATGGAAGTGCTTGCACAGAGGTTCCCTGCAAAGTCCATTCAGCAGTTGAGAGATAAACACGCCGAGGTCTTTGTGGAAATGCTCTGTGATGATATAGATGGTGAACCAAATGGAGATGATGTGACTAGTGATTGGCATGATTTGTACAAAGTTTTAGAAGGAGACACACATGAATCGGTTATGGGCCCATTAGTTGAAACACCTTTGTCTGAACCTTCCAAACAATTCTTATTCAAAGCAGCAGGAGATCAGGAGAAAATGCAAAAGTCACACTTCAAGTCATCAAGGAAGGAGAGACAATCTTGGAGTGCCGAGGAACACAGGTCCTTTCATCCTCACTTTATTCATTTCTTAACTTCTTGTTCCTTTTCATTTTACTTGTTCGTTAACTCTATAAAAGATGCACGTGCCGATCTGTAGATTTCCAGTATATATGACATTGATGTCCCACTAAAATGCACTACCTAATTTGGGTTATCAAAAAAATCTAACACTGTTATCTTCAGGCACATGACTAAACTAATACTCAATACTACACATACATATGATATCTTGAAAATTTGATTTCTGTATTTTTATTAAGAAGATATGCATAGAGCAATACTTCAATTATTGATCAAACAATACTAGATGGTTTGCCATATACAACTCCTAAAGAAACTATGCCTCTGGTCCATGAAATGTTTTAAATAAAAAAGGTCATGCCAAAGAAAGTGCCTTTTCTTACATGGCATGACAAAAATACATTTGTTTATAATTGGCCCATTGTTTTTAGAAAAACAAACTGTTTGATCACTAGTGATAGAATATTTGTGGCTAGCATACAAGAACGTCACATTAGCGCCATGGGTATTTTAGGAAACAGAAAAATATCTTTCTTTGCGACTTGTTTACTAAAATGACATATTTCTATGTGTGGAAGGTATTCTTGCAAAGTGAAATCACACATGTGCTCTTTCCTATTTTGCCAAAACTCTTTTTACTTTCTTCTGTGGGCAAGTGTTTTGTTTTATACCACCACAACAATCCTTTGTAGTTAATTTGGACATGTGATGTACATAGTCATAGAAGATATGCATGTCTATCTTTTTCTTTTTATCAATTGGGCTTGGGCTTCTTAATAAACTCTGATTACTCTCTTCTTCTGCTATTTAAATAAATTTGAGTGATTGTAGTAGATGTGTTTGAGTTTAATACACTTTACATTCTTATCCCAACATCTACAGCCACTCCTACATATCAAAGCTTGTTTGCACCAAAAAGTTTTTTTGTCCCATAGTCAATCCCATGAAATTATCCTAAATTGAATAGGTTACTGAACCGAAAAAATTCTAGTAACTGCAAGACTAAATAAGAATCTTGCGATATGACCAAAACTACCTCAATACCCTTCTTTTCCTTTTTATATACCATATGTTGTCAAATGTCAATCTAGTAAACACACCATCATCTTAAATCGAAATATGTATGGATATTGAAAAAAACAAATTCCCTGAGAGACGTAGATGGAATTCCATGTGTTTATAGCCTACAAACATGCACAAACGGACATATCAAATTTACAAGTGTCACTTCTATTCCTGACTGAATGCAACTTATAAAGCTATCTGCAAATGTAGGAAGTTTCTAGAGGGGGTTGAACACTTCGGACGAGGTGAATGGAAATCCATATCTAAGGATTTCGTCCCTTCAAGGACCCCACAACAGCTAGCAAGCCATGCTCAGAAGTATTTCAGCAGAATAGAGAAGAATGGGCTGGATGACATGAGGCAGAGGCATAGCATCAACGATGTCAGGCTTGTCAACCATGGTATGAACATTACTGCCCACTCTCGTACTGAACAAGGGAAAGGGAAAGGAATTGCATCAAGCATCTCACCACCAATCCTAACAGAGGATACAGATATTCTACATTTTCTGGAAGAAGGAATGCCTGATTTTGAGCAAGCAAGTAACAGTCCAAGCAATTTAGAAGGACAGATGACACATAATAATAATATACTTGAGAGTTTGCAATGGGAAGTCTCAGGCACCCCATCACCAATAGACCAAGGGAGTGTTCTGCTTCATGAAACCAGGGTAGGAAATGGGGGCCGCCCTAGCCGCAAGAGAAGCATTGGTGCAACCACCAATAGGAGGAACAACAAAAGAATACTTCCTAGTGTCCTGACTTCTCAAACCCCGCAAGCCGTGCAATTGGGTCAAGGAAGCAGCAGCACAGTCAACTTATCATATGAGATGGTGCCTATCAAGCGAAACAATTTACACCAAAACATGCCACCATTCTGAAGCTTAGTGTAAGCCCTATTACATGTTAGCGCAAATGCACTTTGATTTGCTCTTTTAGGTGGGTCATATGTATGTAATGCTGAAGAAGTGACAGGCTGAACTAGTGTAATTGCCCTCATGCATAATGACTAAGCCATGGTTGGCTTCATCAACTAGGCCATGATGTGACATGGAACCCGTTAATGTTTGTTTTATGGTACAATTATGTTATATGACTTTAATCTATCTATCTATCGGTACTTTGTTTGAGGTATAATATCCTCTGTTATTCATTTGATTGTTGTAATATTGATCATTTTTTGGTTGTTATACTTGCTAAGTTGTGCAGCTTTGTATGAAATGTGGCTGATTCTGAACTTGTGAAACCCAATGTTTGTGGCCGAATTTGAGGCTACCTGATGATCTGGTTCGAATGCTAGTACATTGGAGACAAGGCTGTTGCTTGCTGGTAAGAATACTGCGTCCAAATGAAAAATGGAACAATGTCAGTTTGGTAATATGCTGCTTATTTTCTTTAGCCTTTGAACTTTTTGGTTTTCTTGGCCTGGTGATTTATATAAATAACAATGGACTGTTGTTTTGGAATGTGTTTGAGTGCTGATGCTAGTAGCAACATTGGGTTCAGTGGCGAAACCAAAGAACTGCGGGTTCGCGTGAAGAGGAGCGCGGTTGTGGGAACTGGTAAGATGCTCGCTTGTCTTTGATTTCTTCTCTCTGCTGGATGAACTTACCTATGATCAGATCCCATTTCTTATTTCTCACAGGAATTGAGGAAAAATCATGCATCCAAACATGAGCTTAGATTTCCTTTTCTGATTGAAACAAATGGACTGTTTTCTAAAAAAATCAGTTCATTAGCTTTCTTACTAACAGTATTCTTATGCTAGCGTTAGGAATCTAGTTTTGGCCTCTGAAAATAGAGTCTGGTACATTGTCTCTGTCCAAGTGGGTGAACCTGTAGCCTGTGTGGCATCCTCTTTTTGTCACAGAAAGATGTGGGCCTGTTCTTGGCATCTATAAAGCCCACCCATTCGTACCCAGAATGTAGCCCACCACACATCTATCTCGGTCCCCGCTTGACAGGCCCAGCCCAGGGAGCGTTAAGCTCACGTGTCCTGTCCCGCTCACTGACATGCGGGCCCCCAATCTAGGGTTTAAGGCCCCTCTCCTTCGCTTGGACAAGTTACAAGTCACGCGTTCAACGCCAAAGGCAAAGGCGAGCGGAAGGCACGCGGCCCCGCTACGTGGTCCATTTCCAGTCCAGACTCCAACAACGCCGGAGCGGAGGCGAGGCCACGCCGCTGATCGATTCCGATCCGCGCGCCCGCCCGCCCGCGAGCGAATGGGCGACGCGGAGGCCGCCGCGAGGGCGGGGAGGGGCGGCGGAGCGGCGGCGTCGGCGGGGATGAGGGTGTTCTCGCCGGAGTACTACGCGCTCTGCGCCGGCGGCGGGATGCTGGCGGCGGGCGCCACGCACCTCGCCATCACCCCGCTCGACGTGCTCAAGGTCAACATGCAGGTGAGTGGACTTGCTTGGTGGTTCGGGTGCCCAAGTCGCTGTGGTACGGTGCTGCAGTGCGGCGTGCGGCACCTTTGTTTTGCTGCGGCCTTGTGGGGAGGTGCTCCGCCTCTAAGGATGTTAGTTCGTGGGGTTGTCCTGCCGTTGTAATTTCCCAATGCTATGCAGATTTGGGGTTTTCTAGCCTTTAAACTTTAACAATAACAATGAGCATGGTATGTTAGGAATGCATTAGAACTTACTGTTGATATGCTTCTGTTGAGAATCATCTCAGTATAGCTTGGGGAAATATGTTGGAACAAAAGTAACATGCTTGGCTTTTGCTATGAACAACTGATAGAAGATAGAATTGAAGGCATTCTTGTGAATAACTTCGGAGTTTTGAACCGATGAATTGTTGTTTATATCCACTTACATCCCTTTCGATTCTCTACTGTAACACCTAGCCACTGATTCAGAAAAGGTGCCTTCAGTTTTTAATTAGTTTCCCTTCCTTTATCTGTCAGGTGAATCCCATGAAGTATAACAGTATATTTTCAGGACTGAACATTCTTGTGAAAGAAGAGGGACCTTCATCACTTTGGAGAGGCTGGGGAGGAAAATTTTTTGGCTATGGTGTTCAGGGTGGCTGCAAGTTTGGTCTCTATGAGTATTTCAAGAAGAGGTACTCAGACATGCTACCGGGCAGTAACAAGAGCACCATATATTTCATTAGCAGTGCCTCGGCTCAGATCATAGCTGATGTTGGCCTGTCCCCATTTGAATCGGTGAAAGTCCGTGTTCAGACACAGCCCATGTTTGCAAAAGGTTTGGTTGATGGCTTTCCAAGGGTGTATGCAACTGAAGGCCTGTCTGGGTAAGCTATCATGAATAAGATATATAGATTATTATCCTAATTTTATGCATCATCTGTATGCTTGAAGATGCAAACCTTCATCTACCGTCCTAAGAATAATATATTTCTTGTTCTATTGCAGCTTTTACAGGGGGCTTTTACCTCTTTGGGGACGCAATCTTCCATGTAATTGAACTTCCCATTGTTTTGTACATGTTCTATCTCAGAAAATGCTGCTTAATCAGATAAAGTAATGCCAGTGATAGTTCTTTTTAGGGCATTTAGGTGACAGTTATGTGACTTGATGTTGCATCAAATCTCATTGCTGATTAATATTTGATCTTAGCTTTTATTTATTTCCAAAAAATGTTTCATATATGTAAAAATGAGTAGAAACTTGCTCTTTCACTGGTTCATCAGACTGAATTACAATCCTTACCCTGGTTATTAAAAAGTTTGAGAAGAAAACACTACTGCATTAGTATCTCTACCATCAAACTTCTATCTTTTGGGGACCATGATGTTTCTGCTCAATGAACTAGAAACTTTTAGAAGTATTCTATGCAATGTTATTCTATGCAATCCAACATCTTAAAAAGACCCCTCTATGCAATGTTTGAGTCTTTTTGTTGTTCCTCTACTGTGTCAGTTCACTAATGCACCTTCCAATTGCAAGATGTTAACCTTTTTATCTTTCAGATGTCTTTTATCTTTTATTTACTGCCCTATCTTCTTCTTGTAGTTTCAATGCTTATGTTTTCAACATTTGAGCATACCGTGGACTTCCTATATCAGAAAGTTATTCAAAAGAAAAAGGAGGACTGCTCAACAATCCAGCAGCTTGGTGCTACTTGTCTGGCTGGTTACATCTCTGGTGCTGTTGGTACTGTTGTTTCGAATCCTGCAGATAATATTGTCTCATCCCTGTACAACAAAAAGGCTGAAAACATCGTACATGTAAGAATATAGTTGTAATGTTTGAGCCAATGAAATCATTGTCGTCAAACTTCACCATTACATTAATCATTAGCATACCATAAATCTAATGATCTTGTCTTACAATTTCAGGCTGTGAAAAGTATTGGGCTTCGTAATTTGTTCACGAGAAGCCTTCCCATTCGGATCACCCTTGTTGGACCCGTCATAACCATGCAATGGTTCTTCTATGATACAATCAAGATACTGACTGGATTGTAAGTCTGCAGTTTCCCTGTTACATCAAGTGTATTCCCGTTTCGTAAACTAAATATGCTTTGTTTGAGATGTTGATAGCTCTAAAGTACAAACTGGATTTTAATTTTACAATGCTGAATTATTCCATGGAATGTATCAAGCTTGATGTCATACTATATAATTATAAAATGGCCTAGTTATACTGTCAAAAAGAAGAAAGGTTGTATCCCTGTGCAGTATCTTTTAAGGACTAAATTGAATATGTGTTGAAATGAACATGACCATCATATAATTGTATTAAATTGTTAAAAGATGGAAATGCGCTTAAATAAAGAACATGAACATCGTATAATTACTAACTGTTAGCGGATGTGTGGTTTCACTGCACGAGCACCATCATTCACCAGTGGGTTTAGCTATCCATGATTGATAGCAAAGAAATCCCTGTTACCTCCTATGATTGATTTGGAAATGCTCCTCTTGATTGGGGCTTTAGTGTCCACTGGTGTTAACATGGTTATAAAGTCTCCTTTCCACTGGTGTTAACATGGTTATAAAGTCTCCTTTCTGAAATTTGTGAGAATTGTTTTTAGTTATGTACATTCAGGTTTGAGGTGCACCACTAGCACACGAGTTCCAGTTGGACAAAGAAAACAGGGTGCTCTTCCTTGTATCAACAAGGCAAACACATAAATATCCATCTGAATGTGATTAATATCCATTTATGTTATGATTACCATGCTGCATTTGTTTGGATTCCTGATACATTTCTGTGGTAGTTTTTTTTTAATCTGTGGTAGCTTTCTGATGACTGGAAATCTGCTCATTTTAGGCCTACGAGTGGAGGGCTCCCGCGTGAACTGGAAGAAGCTAATATATAATCTGACCAGTTTCAGATAGATTTCTCGATGCATTTTTTGGTATTGTGCGGACATCTGTCTACGGTTCTTAATACTGGAAAGAGTATGGTTGGTAGTTTCAGGGAACAAGCAACTGACCCAAATACATCATGTGTAAGATTTCTGCAGCTGCGTATGAAAGACTGCTGCCTCGCATTATATGTGTTTCTGCATCTTAAGTAATCTTGAGCTTCAGCACCCCTCTAGGTACAGCATTGTGGTCAGGTGGTGCTTTACTGGTGCATTCAGGATGCTCTGTATTTTGTAATGTTGATGTATGAGAAAAAAGACGCACTTCTCATGTATACACACAACCTCGTGCTGTAAATAATCCTTCTGAGGTATTGAGATTTGAAGTGAAATTCTGCGTTAATGTGCAAGTGCCCTTAATTTTTCATGTTACACGGTTGATATACTTCTTGAAGGTATACACTCTTGCCTATGTTCAGGTTCAGCAATGCCAGCTGTTTGCCTGTTTCATTGCATGACCTTTCAGTGTCTTTGCTTGTTTGGGCCAAACTCTGTTCACTCACTGCAGCAGTAATATTCCTTATTCATTTCATGAATTTCTTATTTTTTTCTCAAAAACAAAAGGCAAATAAAACAATCCTTTATTTTTGGCTTCACCACACTGCAGGAATGAAATAATCTACAATCACAAGCTGCAGGAACAGCGTTTCTGCAGCTACTTCTGGGGAAACTTCACGTCCGGGTTGCGCAGCGGCTTGAGCCACATGTCAGCCATCACCCTCGACGACATGCTCCACAGCACCTCGTTCCCGGCCTTCCCCGCCGGCGCCGCCCGGCTCTTCTTGCCGGCCTTGCCGAGCCCGTATGCCACCAGCCAGTGCATCGCCGTGAGCCTCTGCTTCTCGCCGTCCCACATGTTCCGCCGGTGCGGCGACTTCAGCCGCAGGCCCCCGAGGTGCAGGTTCACTACCTTGAACATGGGCTCGTCGTCCCCGTCGCCGGCGGCCCGCGCCGCCTGGATGATCACGACCGACGGCGCGCCGACGGCCTCGTACCGGCGCAGGGGGTCCCTCAGCTGGACCACCACGAGCAAGCTGACCGCGTCGGCGCCGGCGCAGGCGCTCGCCCACTCCTCCGGCGGCGCGGCGGTGTCCAGAGGGTGCCCGGCCGCCTGTGTCGTCTTCTCCGCCGTCACCTCGAACGGCGCCTTGTCCTCGACCATGTCGGCCTGGACCTTGAGCGCCTTGACGGCCATCGCCTCTATCTTCTGCAGCGAGAACGCCAGGACCTCGTCGGCGGTCACCGGCGCCTCCTGGGCGTTCCAGATGCCCGTGGCAATCCTCTCCTGGCGCCCGTGGCTCATCGCCGCGGACATCGTCCGGAGCAGCGAGACGGAGTGCGCCGCGCTGGAGCTCGCGACGAGCTCCTTGCTCCGGGCGGTGATGATCGCCGACGCCATGCCCTCGAACGCGATCTGCTCGGCCGTCTTGCCGACGACGTCGTCCATGGCGATGAGCGCGCCCAGCTTGGCGCACAGCGCCTCGGGCCCGCCGGCGCACAGGCACTGGAACACCTCGGCGCCGCCGCCGGGGAGCTTCCGGTCGCGGAGGATGAAGGGCTTGGACAGCTGCATGGCGAGCTTGGGGAGCTCCTTCCGCTCCACCGGGACGTCGAACGGGTTCATGGCGGCGAGGTAGCCGCCGTCCCGTGTCTGCACGACGGGGCCGAGCCCCTTGCCGAGGTCGGAGATGTAGCACGCGGCGTCGGCGCCGCCGGAGCCAGGCTTGGCGCCGGACTTGAGCGAGGACACCTGGGGAGCCGACGACGGCTTGGCCGCCCCGCTCCAGTCCGTGTCGTCCCCTTGTTCCATCAACATCAGGAACTCCCTCGTCACCTCCTCCTCGTCGGCGTCGAGCCCAACCAGCTCGCCCTCCTGCCGCTCCGGCGACTCGGCGGCGGCGCCTGCGTGCATCATGTTCTCGAGGGCCTTGATCTGGTTGGTGATCTCCTCGAGCTCGTTGAGTCGCCACGTGCGCGCGCTGTCGTGCACCACCTCCTTCACCACCTCGTCGCCGGCGGCCGCCGAATCCTCCTCCTCCCTCTCGGCTTCCTTCTTGTCTTCAGCCTCTTCTTTGGGTTCATCGTCCTTCTCTTCTTGCCCCTCCACGCCCTTGTCGACGATGTCGAACTCCGGGAACTCCGAGTCATCGGCATTCGCATCCTCCGGCTCGGGCTCCGGCTCTTTTGGCTCCTCCTCCTTGACCTCCGGCGCCACCGGCTCGTCGAGCTTGAAGTCGTCAATGCCCAGCAAATCCGGCGACGGCGCGGCCTTCGACGGAATCAGCGTCGGCTCCGGCCGCGCCACCTTGGGGCTCGCGACGCTGAACGACGACTTGCTTTGCTTCCGAGCAAACACGGAGGAGGAGGAAGACGAACTGGTCTTGCCTGCGACAGCTGGCTGGCTGTACAGCCCGACGCCTCCGTCGTCCATGATCTGGAACGAGAGCTTGACGATGAGCTCACCGCCCTTGGCCTTGCCGGCGAGCGGCAACGCCATGTCCCACTGCCGGACGCGATCCCCTTGCAGGCTCCTCTCCGCGGACTCCTTCACGAGGAGGCTCAGGTCCACGGCGCTCCGGCCGAGGTCCAGCTCCGGCGCCTCCACGGCGACCGCCGATATGAGGAACGGCCGGGGCTCGAACCGGAGCGGCTTCCCCGTGGCGCCGCCGCCGCCGCCGGCGCAGTAGAGGTTGCACCGGACGAAGAGGGTCTCCTCGAAGTCGGCGAAGCCGCCCTGCTGCACGCGCGACGGCATGGTCTGCACGGCGCCGTCGCGCGTCTCCTTCTTGCGGACGGCCACGGCGAGGCGCAGCCCGTTCATGGACGCCGGGAGGCCCTGCGCCGCCACCACCTCGACGGAGAAGAGGCAGCCCATCCGCTGCATGCCGATGCGCGACAGCGCGCGGATCGGCTTCCAGCCCCGTATCCCTTTCTTCTCCCCGGCGACGACGGCCGGCGCCGTCGCCACAGCCGCGAAGCTCTGGCTCTTGGACGGCAGCGCCGCGTCGTCGTCGTCGTCGTCGTCCTCGTCCTCGTCCTCGTTCGTGCCCTTGTCCAGCTTCGGCCTCGACCGGAACGGGGACATGGACAGGCGCCGGGAGAGCGGGCGCGGCGCAGCGCGGACGGCCTCGGCGGCGCCGGCATTGCCGCCGCCGCCGCCGGGCGAGCGGGGGAGCGCGAGGGAGGCGGTGCGGCGCCTGGTGTGCGACTGGTAGAGCGTGTGGCTGAGCGCGTCGAGCTCGCTGAGGATCTGATCGTTGGACTTGCCGTCGTCGGCCATGGCGACGAAGCAGCAGCGCCCGACCTCACCGGCGGCAGCTAGCAAGCAAAGCTCGTCAAGCTAACTAAGAAGCAAGTGAAGTCTCCGGAGTGGATAAGTGGGGGAGTGGAGGAGACGGTGAAGTTTATGGCGGGACGAGAGGGAGGACGTTGATGGCGCGGCGCCATGGTTAGTGACAGTTTTGGAGGGATTTGGAAAGAGCGGATGGAGGAGAAGAGACGAGCAAACTTGTGGCGTTCATGTGGCCGTTGGTTTGGCGCCAAATTGGTCCCTATAAATGTCTGGATGAACAGTTCGGTTTCACGCAGCGGAGCACATCGTGCACACAAAGGTTTTACAGGATAATGTGTGGATGATATGTGGCAATCCACGTGGCATGCTGGATCAACACACGTGGGTCGCTAATCTCATTGTGAGAAACTCGCCGGCAAAACACGACGATCGTGCCATCCACAATCCCGTGATAAGAGTCATCGGGTTTGAAAAGGGAAAAAAGAAAATGTGGATGGTCCAGTATACATCATACGTAGTAGATCATAGTGCTCTCTGGCCTTCTTTTTGTCAGGCAGCTGAAGAAGTGACAACTGAAAACTGAAGGATTCAACATCACACTCTTTATTGAATTATTGTACATTGGCATTTGTGTTTATTGCTTATTTCGTCAAAATATTTTGATACATGAGTACATGACCCAGATGAAAACACTTGATTGAATGAACATATATCCGTTTGATACAAACCCACAAAATGAGACAGTTACAGACCATATGGCAGCTATTGCTTGGGATTCGCCTGATCTTCCTGGTTGCCTTCACTGCTCGTCCCTACAAAACCCCGTCTCTCATCGGCAGATGCAGTGATGACCGGCATCCATATGTCAGCAGTGCTGCTCAGAAGAGATTTCACCTCTGGATCTGAGGCCATGGCAGATGATATCATCTTGTCCACATTATCAAGCCGCGATGATAGTTTGTCCAGCTCTGCAGCTATTTCTAGCTAGAGAGGGTCGAACATGAGCTGATGAGACAATTTATAAAGGTTCGTGGTCAAGAGGACAAAACATGATAATGGCATGGGTGTTTACCTCATTCAGCTCCTTAGGTGCCTGCTCTGGTACTTTAGTGACTTCTAATCCTAATGCTTCGATCTTAGCACGCAACTCTACTTCTTCCTGGTTGCTCATTGACTCCACCTGCATTTTTTGAATCAAAT
The DNA here is from genome assembly GCA_900205405.1 of Echinochloa crus-galli. Classification (NCBI taxonomy): domain Eukaryota; kingdom Viridiplantae; phylum Streptophyta; class Magnoliopsida; order Poales; family Poaceae; genus Echinochloa; species Echinochloa crus-galli. Next base: position 421,226 of record OAMR01000324.1, read on the forward strand.
ACCTACTGTTCAATAATCAACCAACAAGTACAAGTGTTTCTGTCCTTCTGTCACCATAGGTCAGAAATACGAAACAGAAAATAGAAGTTCTGGTAACCGCAGAGAACTAGGATCCAATTTGAAAGATAACGAGCAAAAAAGAAATCGGCATTTTAGTAGTAACAACACAATACAGCATGCTATGCAAAGCACTGCTATACCAAAGTGTACTCTTTACACATTATGCAAATGAACGGAAGCACAATTCACAAACAAAACCACCGATTGTCTTAGAAAAGAGATGATGCTAATGTGCAATGGAACAAGTTAGTAGAAAAGACATGATGCTAATTGCTAATATACAACGGAACAAGTTAGGCAATTCTCACAAATTATGATGGATCATTAAACTAGCCTAAGGGTTCAATTCCCTACTTTGTGCAAGTTTTACCAACACAGAATCGTGGTAAAGCGTTTCTGCTGGTTCCAACTATGTGTCCACTTTTTTTAGATATGACTAGAGCTTATGCTCCTTGCTAAGTATAACCTGGCAAAATTAAAAGGCAGATGCCCTAGTTGTTTTCAGCCAGACTGGCTCTAGACATAAACTGACAAAATCAACTCAGCTGGCTCTACCTGGCCTTTGGTGGACACAAGGGAAACAGCAAAGCATGATTCTGACCATCCCTATTTTGTCTTGTCGTAACACAAACAAAATTATGACTATCCCAATTTTGTCTTGCCACAACACAAACAAAATGCACAAATGTGAAAGACTGAAAGGAAAAGATGTTTGCTTAGGAATCACAAGGAGTTAGGTTGCTTCACCACTGCGTAGCGTGTTGAGGTGGATGCAGATCACTCCTACAAAACTCAGCCTGGGTTAATATTTGCCGTAAGCAGTAAACTGATAACCCAACTTGAAGCGTGTCAGTATGATGATGCCCAGCAAGGAAAATACCAGTGGAGCACGGCAATCCCAGTAACAAGTTCATGATAACATGCCTCTTCAGCAATACATCAAAAGCGCTACCTACCGAGTACCGCCACAACTAATTAGGGTTCACTAGGGTTCGAGACGGCGATATGAGATACCGCAACTCCTAACATTCCAGGCTACTGATTTGGATGGAAGGGGAAAAAACGATTCTAGCAGTAGTATATTTGCTCTAGTCGAGATCCATGAAACAAAACTGTAGAACGACGAGGCGCAGTAATCCTCCGGGTCAGCGAAATTAGCGCAGCCGCAAGACAAATTTCCCCAAATCGGCGGCAGATCGGGGCCGCGGAGGCGTAGCGTACCTGCTGGAGAAGGTCGGTGAGGAGCTGGAAGAGCGGCACGTCAGGCTTCGACCCATCCGCCATCGGGACTCGCTTGTTTTCCTGCTCGAAACCTTCGATTTCTGGGTGGAATTCGCGCTACGCTCCTGCCCTTGCGCCTCGGCTCGCTGGCGCTGCCGTTGCCGTGCACCTGTTGGGGATTTGCCCGGGGCTGGATCGGTTGCTGGCACCCCGTGATTCGTTCGTGGTCGGAGGAAGAAGAAGCAGGGGGCGTGAGCGGATTTGGCCCGAGCTCTTGTTGGGCTTTCCAGAGTTACAATCGAGTAAGAGCCCGGTCCGTTTTGGCGGAGCGGCGGAGGAGGAGAGATCCGAGACGGACCATGCAAGGCCCATCTTGTCTGGTGGGCTGGGCTGGTCGTGCAGGCAGCCTGGACAAAACAAGTGAAACAACAACAGTGCCGCCGCAGGCAGCAACCGTCCAAAATCCGCAACGGGAGAGACTATGAGACACTGACAACTCAACCCACGACCCCCACACGCATCACGCCTGGCCTTTGTCGGGCAAGCAAACAGCCGGGCACGGCCGTTTCCCCTTGTTGGGCGCGCGGAGCCCGCGGAAAACTACCGTTGCAACAGCAACAGCCAGCCATGGTGCGGAAGGCAACCGTTGGCGCCGGACGCCCGCCCTGGGGTCGGGTCGCGCCGCTCGGCCGCTCAACGCCTGGGGTCGGTGGCGGGCCACGGGGCCGTGCGGCGTCGCGGTGACACGGCACGCGCACGGGTCGGTTCCGTCGGTGGCGTCGAGGCGGGCACGGTGGGGCGGGTGGGCGAGGTGGCCGCCTGGCCGGGTCGGTAGGCTTTTTTTTTTAGCAATAGCAAAGACGCGGGATGGCTCCTCCCTGCGGGGTTCCTTGGCCTCCCGGACGCGGTGGGACGTGGTCGCGCCGCCGGGCGCGCGCCAGCGGCCTGGAACGGTAGGCACTAGGCACGCACGCAGCAAATCGTTTGGCGGGGGTCAAAACAATGCGACGAGGGAACGAAAAAAAACAACGTGACGAGGCCGCCAGTGGGACGATGAGAGGGGCGTCTAGTGTGGAGAGATAGTCCTTTCTTTTCTTTTTCTTTCTTTTCTTTTCTTTTCTTTTTTAAGTCAGTCCTTTCTTTTCTTTGACTGGCGGGTGCACATCTTGGATGGCTTTCTTTTGAAAAATCTTTGTTTTCTTCTCTTAGTATAAATTAGGGCAGGTACATAAGCAGTATTTCTTGACGTCGATCGTGTGTCTTATTTTAACCCTAAGCCACACAAAATATTTTGCCTGTAGCTATATTGGTGAGTAGTGCGCGACCAAATAGACTTGGCAAGATAATGTTGAAATCTTAATTAGTATTTAACCAAATTACTACTATTTTATTGTTTGAACTTTTATATACACGAGGTGTTACTCCTCTAGAATGTGAACCATCAACTTCTTATGATAAAAATAAAAACCACAACATGATGGACACATGACGACTTTACTGAACTCCCATAGGCTGCATGGTGCGTATGTTGGGTGAGGTTATCATGCATACGGTTAAAATCGGATAACTCTTAAAGTCTATTTAAGCATCCGTTATTCGATTTTGATAACTTTCTACAAAACTGCCATGCTGTCTCTCTTTAAAGAAAAAAAATAAAACATAGAAGGTAACCCACGTTAGGACACTATCTCAACAAAAAGTACAATAAGTAATGTGTTCTCGAATGCCATGGCATTTATCTAAGTAAATAAAAGATTTTTACATTATAGTGAAGAGTGAAACATGTTAAGAATGGGAGGTTTGGGTTTCTTCTTTAGCATTCCTTCTACATGTTTTGGTTGCCAAAATTGATTAAATTGTTTTTATAAGTTGTTACATTTTAGGTAAATAGTTGTATTTTTCACTAGTCACTAATATTGTTTGTTACATCTCATTATATTAATTGTACTAAAAAGTCTGTATTACCCGTGCTAGTAATTAAACAACAAATTGCATGTTTTTTTGCAAAAATTGATTAAATAGTGTTCATGAACCATGGTTGTTATGTTTTGAAAGAAAAAGCAGTTGTTGCTTGTTACAACTTTTTAAAGAATGAAAGTGTTCATATTTTGTGCTAGTAATTATACTTACGTGTCGAAAGAGCATTTTCGGGTTATGCTATATCTTCCTAATCAATATCTCTTACGTTTTAAAGCATCCGTCATTCATTGCATCTTCTTGCATGCATAGAATGTCACCCTTTTTCAAAAAAAGAAAACGTACGCCACAATTCTCCTTATTCATCTCGTAAAAAAATTTAATTGTTCTTGCAGCATGCAAGACAAAATTATGATAAACTAAACATCAAATTGCGCTAGTTAAACAACAAATTCTTGTCATTTTAAATATATGTTAGAATTGCATCACCTCCTCTTGCTGCTGATACAAAGTTCCAAACGAAATCGAGAAAAACAAACCCAAACAAAACTTTAGAATTAGATCACCTCCTCTTGTCGCCGATGCAAAGCTCCAAACGAAATCGAAAAAAAGAAGCCCCAAAAGGAAAGGAAACCGTGCACCTTTTGCCGCTTCCTTCGTAGCGCACCCAACCCAACCCGAAGGCGTCCGATGGCGGCACAGCCCGTGCTGTCCATCCACGACACGCAACCGCCCGCACCCCTCCCGTCTCGATCTCAGCCGTCCGCGCCCCTCAAATCTCCGATCCAGCCGTCCGTACCCTCCCACCTCTCTTTATATACCCGCGTACCCCCTCCTCCCCCACATCTTCCTAGACCACGCCGTCCCCCTCTCTCCCTCTCATCTCTCTCTCCACCACCTCTTCCTCCTCCCCCAAATCGGATCAAACGAATTCGTTAAATAATCTCTAAAAACACACGGTGAACGGGATCGAAGAGATTAAAACGAAAACGTTCCGATCCCGCGATTAGGGCCCGGAGCTAATCGTGTGATTTTTGGGGTGTTTGGGGTTGTGATTTAGTGTTAGGGTTTGCGGATCTGGAGGATTAGTTCTCCCGAGCCAACCATGAATGAGCAGATGATGCGACCTCCGGCGCCGCTGCCGTACCACCAGATGTGGGCGGCAGCGCCGGCGCCGGCGATGGAGCCTCCGGTGCTGGGGTTCAAGCCGGCGCGGCCGGCGTGGAAGCGGGCGGCGCGGACTCCCTGGAAGCGCAAGGCTCCGCCGGCGGCGTCGGGCGGCGCCCGGTGGGGCGGCGCGGCGGCCCCGCGCAACACGACGTCGTTCCTGATCCGCGCGAAGCGGGCCGGCGGCGTGGCGTCGCTGGTGTCGCCGTGCCCCGTGACGCCGGCGGTGCTGCCGACGCCGGTGCTGTCGCCGGCGCGGGAGGTGCTGGTGGAGATGGCCAAGGAGGCGTGGGGCGTCGACGGGTACGGTTCCATGAAGGGCCTCATCCGCCTCCGCGCCGACGCCGGTGACGCCGCCGGCGAGGAGGACTCGGGCTCCGGCGAGAGCGATGTGGAGGAGCACGTCGAGGTGGAGCGCCGCCTGGACCACGACCTCAGCCGCTTCGAGATGGTCCAGCTCCCGGCCGCGGCGGGCATCTGCGAGGACGACGACGAGGACGAGGAGGCGCGCGCCGCGAGGCTGGAGGAGGAGAACCTGACCCTCCGCGAGCGCCTCTTCCTGATGGAGCGCGACATGGCCGACCTCCGCCGCCGGCTCCTGGCCGTCGAGGAGCTCTGCCGCGACCGCCACCGCGACGGCTGCGTCGTGGACGCCTCCGCGGGCGCCGCCGACGAGCCCGTCCCCTCCGAGAGCGTCGCCGCCGTCGCGTCGCCCGCCGCCGGCGAGGAGGCCGGCACGGCGGACGCCATGGAGGACTGAAGAAGCGTACCTACCTGTGACCAGACCAGACCAGAACCCGGCCCCCTCGGCCGCACCGAAACTGTACATACGGTTTCCCATTTCCCTGTGCAGATGTCGCGGTGAAGAGTAGGAAGCAGCGGCAGCGGCATCAGCAGCTTAGCTTAGAATTACTCTTCGTTGCATCTCGTTAGTTTCAATGTCGTCTAGTAGCTTTGATTTCGTTTCCCGTTCTTTGTAGAATCATCATCTCGTGTTCTTTGTAGAATCAGCAGCTCGGTCAGGCCCCGTGGGTGACGACGGAATGTGCAGGCAGGAAACACAAGATCCTGGTGTACTCCTCCTGCTCGCGTAGATCTCCCAACTGCTAGCCCCCAACCCTCACCAGCCTTCCCAATGCTACCAGTAATAATTCTGTTGTTAAAAAAAAACCTATGATTCCGACATGTTCTCTGTTTCTGCTTCATAACCCGAGTGATTATCATGTGCCGTGCTCACGGATTGTTCGGCGATTGGTAGGGGGAGACGGTGGCGCGGTGCCGAACTGGAGCATCTCCGCGTCTGATTGATGATGAAGCCGTTGGAACCCAACCACGAGAGAGAACGTATTTTTAGGTGTGCGTGCGTGCGTGCGTGGCCTCGCGTCGTGTTCGGTATGCCCAAGCCTTCCAAAGGTGTTGTTGCGGTTGGGTGGTGAAATGGTGATATGGATGCCTTTAATGCCGTCCCGGTTGGATTGGATGTGCCCTGCCTGCCGCGCGGAATGGCAGTTTGCGATTAGGCGGCCGGGTGGGTGGCTCCGAGGAGAATCGGGTGGAGAACAAACGACTCCGGCGACGGCGATCCGAGGAGGAGGGGAGATGAAGCGAAGCGGTGGATGGCCGTGGCAAAGCGTCGGCTCGAGGGGACGGGAGAATATGGCATCTGGAAAGCGTTGGCTCGGGGAAGATGCTGAAAGCTCTCAGACTCGCCTTGGAGGAGAGCCAGTGGGCAGCGGGAGAGGGCCTTGCAGTTCTCCTTTCTTCACGTCTAGGAATTTTCGTTTAAAGGAAAAACCTTTGAATATTCGCTCCCCTTTTCTTTTCTTTTTTTGCATTATTACTTCTTCCCTACTCTCTGTTAAATAAACACCCTTCGGCGCCAAGGTTCTCTTCACGGTCTGGCTGGCTTTTCTTTCTCTAGTAAACACCGTTCCCAATCTTCGTTCTGTTCGTTAGTCCTGGTCAGAATTCGTAACACACGTTGGGAACCCCAGAACGACCTGGCCTAATGGACGAGGCGAATACGGTAGTAGAACGACACGGAGCATGACCCAAAAGGGTAGCCGCCCCGATCACAGATTCACGGTGAACCCAGTGACGACTGAAACGACAGCTTCTGACGCGAACGCAACGAATCAAATGGCCGCTGGTGCCATCCAAACTCCAAACGGCTCGCCCGGCTCACCCAACAGGCGGCGCAGGGCAGCCAGCGAACCGGCATGGAGCGCGACCGGAGTAGCTTGTTGTGACTCGAACCGCTAGCCCCACATCCCCACCCTCCAATCGAATTTGATCGACTCGGTTGTCCATTTTCTCCCAATGGGGGCGTGACGTAGCAGATTGCCAAAACAGCGGGCTGCACTCACCGGCACCACGCCACCACCTCGTATTTTTTTTTCTTCCCTGATAGACATGAGCTATCATGGCCTACGCCCTATGGTCGTGTGCCAAGCATCCCTGTTGTTCACTAGCAGGTTTTGGGCATGCATCAAAATTATTCTCGGCACGGCGTCGGGGCGACACCGAAACGTACCACTTAGCAAGAAAATCTTGATGTACCACAGCGGAAAAATTGACACTGTGACCTATATTTTCGTTCTTTCAGAGGGTACGGAAATCGGCCGTATACAGAGTACGCGGGAATGAGAGTGCACATTACCATTACCAGTGTGGTGGAAGTGATTGGTGATGCCACGGCGCAATTATAGATGTGAAGTACGGGGTTGACCTTGCAACCTCCTCTTACTTGTTCATCTAAATTATGGCCCTCTCGGCCTCTCCTTTTGTCACCAAGGGCATACTTGATCTTTTGTTATTATGTATATGGTGTTGCAAGTCCACTGCGGCATCCCGTTTACAGTAAACCTACCAGTCTGGCTAGGCGTAGGAACTAGGGAGATCTACCTGGACGACTACCTGCCGCAGAACGCAGCAGCCGCTCCTTTTCCAGCTTCCAAATTTGGTGCTAGAGCATATGCGAGGAGGAACACCTGCTCCCAGCCAAATTATTCTGTTCCATATTGTGCTGTTTGTGTATTTCTGCTGAAACTGAAGAATGAGTCCCATATAGTTGAGAGTCTGAGCTCTAAGCACAAACTTTTTTAAAAAATAGAGCTCTAAGCACCACACGAACGGCGTGGATTTGATAAGTTATTATGTTGATTTGCCACGCTAGGTTAATCTACCATCCTGGCAACACAAGCAAAAGGTCTGGCTTAGAGAAATAGGGGAATAAATAGTCAAGATACATAAGAAGGGCAGGCCTTACTTGTAGATGTGGCAAGGCGAGTACAATATAATTCGGTGGAGTCAGGCACGATTTGTACGTCTTCCAACTTGAAGAGCGAGCTCGGTGTCTATCTTGAGAGAGATGTCAAGTGCCTTCACAGAATGTGTTAATGCTCCACTGAAACGAATCAAAGAAACCGTTGAACAAATTGTTAATGATTCGAACAGGGAGTTGAACATTAATTCCGAGATACATCAGAAACCTAATCAGCAGACAGGCTCTGTCCCATTAAATACATGTTTAAATCAGTTCAGTTGGATCTCGAAAAAAAACAATATACCTTGAAATATAGGTAACTCCTGTTTCTCCTATTTTCTTTACTGTATCAATTGTGACATTTCCAGATGCCTGCAGTAAAAATAATGTCACTACCCTTCAGCACCCCTAATCTGCCAATAATAGAGAGAACCAATTGCTTCCAAGAAAATAGTATTGCAAGTGGCACTACATCATATAAGAAATGTATGCCTCACAAAGTTGAATTTGCATACCTCAGTCTCAAATCTACCATTTATCAACTGAACTGCATCTTTAAGCATTGATACATCTACATCCCCATTTGGAAGAGGAACAACCATATTGTCCAACATTATACGGGTTAATGAAGTTTTGTTCTCAGCAGCATACTTCAAAATATCTTTCACTTCTTCAATTGTCCTTGTTTCAACCTGTTTTATTAAAATTGCCAGATGTCAAGATTTGTGATCTTTTTTCTTTTTCTATGAGAACATGTGGGCATAGTTGAAGCAAACAAGTAAACAGGCAGAGAAACCAAATAAGATTAAACAAAAGGAAGTGAATGACAAAAATATGAATGCACAGACACGTAGATATGTCCTTTTCAAAGTGTGCATCACCAAAAGGTACCTCGACGGGAATTGTAAGTTTTTCTTTCTCCAAGAACTGGTCAACAGACCTGATTGCTTTAGCAATCCCTCCAGCAACAGAAATATGATTATCCTTTATCATAACCATATCAAATAAACCAAGCCTGTGGTTCTTTCCACCACCAATCAGTACCTACATGAGCACGAAGGGCAAGCAAATTTGCAACATGAGGATTAAGAAGCCAAAAGTTATGAACATCAACAACACGTCAACACCAAAAACGAGTATGCTTACTGCCCACTTGTCAACCAGACGTAAACCTGGGGCAGTTTTCCTTGTTTCCAATATGCATGCTGGACGGGCAGCATCAGACATAGCCTAGACAGAATAAGTACAGGAGGTTTTATTGAAACATCAAATGACAATGATATGACCTAGAAAAACAGAAACCTAGAAAAACAGAAGGATTGTTAAATATAAAATCTGAGATCTAGCATTTGGCAGTTACTAGTGGCAATCAGAAAAGAAACAATGTTAGGTGCAGTCTCCGAGGCAGGAAATAAATAGCCCTGCATGGATGGCAGTATCCAGATGGCTGAAAATTGAATACTGCACATTTGTTGGATGTATCAGGAAAAGATTTATGGGGCACACAGAATGATTTTTCAAAACTGAAGCACTGTCAAGGCCCTAGGACAAACAAGGACCAACATTTCAGTTCACCCAGGAAAGGGGCAGCATCTTAGTTATGTAAATAAGAGTAAAAATAACCTTTGTTAGGGTCGCGATACCACTCATTCTTTGCATGAAGTTGAGCACAACCCTTTCAGCAATTATGATGCTCCGAGCACACCCTTGATGCAAACATAGAATTAGGAACAGTGTGTTATAGATTTAAAGAATTTCTAGGTTCGATATGCTAAATACCGCTAAGTACAACAAAATATATTGTACACGCATTTTACCATATACTTTGCCAAATTGCAATCCTTTATGGACATAATTTCCATCACTTTCGAACCATTCAACCTGCAAAATCGGTCAAGTTAGGAAATTTAATGCTGCCTGTAATACCAATAGAATCATAGCCTGCTAAAACCTCAAAGGCCCCAAATAGGAGAAAAGATGCAAAGTAAATACCTTCAACGATGGATCAACCTGGTTAAATATCATGTCTGCTAGGCTTATTCCAGCAATAACACCATCTGCTTTAGCAATGAATGTGGCTTCAGCTTCCACATCAGAAGGTATTGTTGCCAAACAAGACACATCCCCTGAAAGTGTTGGCAAACAGTTACCGACTTACCGCACTCCTCGACTAACAGATATGCATCCATTGCAAATGCAAATAGTTTCGAACAAAAAAAGCCAAGGAAACAGCAAATTGCAGAAGAATTATCCGAGTGGAGGGACTCCAATGGTATTTAACTTCTTTAGTCATTATACCCAATACCTACACTCTCAGAGGGAGAAATTTAGTAGGTTAAGAGAATCGTGTGTGGTTGGATGAAAATAAGGACCCATATGAAAGAAAACAAAAAAAAAGTTTCAGTAATGTTCAAGGGCAGGGGCTAGGCAGTGCAGACCATAGAGTTAGAAACATGATATAAAATTGCTTGTCAACAGACCCCAAACTATTCTTCATTATGCACACTTGAATAATTTTTCAATAGCAGATATATGACCGCAAGTAATCAAGAAGAGAAATAACTGGTAGGACACGAAACTGGGGGTCAGTGTTTGCTTTTAACACTTGAAATTGGTTGTAGCCTAGAGTGACAGGACAGTATCATTTCAATTTTCAAACATTGGAGACCAACTTGCCTATTATTTAGTACCAACTACCCGAATTCTACCACTGCACTCCTTGTTTACGAGATGAGCGCACGGGCTCAGTTTTTTGCAGTACGATGAGCATTAGCCAGTGGTCACTCTGAAGTCAGCAAGTCCTGTTGCGATCAGGCACGATGACTAACACTTGACACTTGACAGAACACGTCGTGCTCGTGCAGATGAATGCAATGGTTTTGCGCTCCGCCACACAGAACACTGTAGTGCCAGTGAATAGTGACACAACAAACTAGGCAGTGGCAGTGGTCTCGAGGATTCCGAATCGCAAGGGGGCGAACAGCACGCGAGCGTGATGCTGCTATCAAGTAAACTGCCTGCATACCTCGGTCGCCGGCGTCCTCGGAGAGGGCGAGCGCGATGACGGCCCTGAGGTCGTAGGTGGGGTGCGCCGGCGGCGCCACAGGCGACGTGGGCGCCCGCGCCTCGGCGGACATGGGTGCGGCCCGGGGGCGGGCGGGCAGGCGCAGGAGGCGGGGGGGGAGGAGGCGCTGGTGGTCAGAGGGCGGCAGCGACTGGAGGCGGTGGCGGCGCGCGAGGAGGAAGCGGTCGGTGCAGGGCGCAGGGGCGGTGGGGATCGCGGGCATCGCTCGCGGCCGGCCGGCGGGCGGGGTTGGGAGTTGGGAAGCGAGCGAGAGGTGGGGGGAGGAAGGGGAGCGAGGCGGCGGGCCGCCTTTTTTGTGTGTGCGCGGCCAGCGCGGGGCGCGTTGCTTTTTGTGATCGGCTGGTGATGGATGGGTGATGGCGGCGCGGCCGCGCGGGGCGCGCTGACCGAGAGCTGGCGTGCGGCGCACCTGCCCGGGCAGTCGAGCACGGCGCGCACGGGCGCGGCTGGGCAAGCCTGGCTGGCTGGCTTCTGCCTACTACGTTCCCTGCTGCTTTTGCCCGTCGGACCTGGCTGCAGCTCACCGAACGGTGAGGAAGGGCGGCCGCGGCAACGAGTCTGACCGAGACGCTCCGAGACAAGGATGAATGGCGAGGTGCGCGCAGGAGGTTGTGCACAAGCTGGAAGCTTAAGCCACGAGCGGAGTATGAACCTCCGTCGAAACACTTCTTTCACAAAACTTTTGCCGCAACATTTTCTTAAAAAACAACTCTGTTACGATGTGCTCCCTCCGTACTCGTAAAAAAAGTCGTTTAGGATAAGGTTTGAGTTAAACTTTAAAAATATAAATTATAAATAACTTTTAAGTTGTTGAGTTTGAAATTATAAAAGTTATATGAATAGATTTATTTTGAAAAATACTTTCATAAAAATATACATGCATCATTTTTTGATAAATATTTTTATAAAAATAAGAAGTCAAAGTTGTGTTTTGAAGACCGTGTCGTTGTCCTAAACGGCTTCCTTTACGAGTACGAGGGAGTACGAAGTACTGATTAATAGAAATGCCAAGTGTATATTCTACAACAATCCATTACGATAATAATGAAATTGTCAGGAGAATATTCATACTCTTTAAATTTTGAGATTAGCTCGGCTTTTCAAAACTTATGGACCGATAAAATCAAAGCCGGCTAATTTCGATCTAAAGCATGGGATCATGCATCATTCGTGCGACACTGCCGCTCAAATTTGATTAACTATCTCCATAATTCTACATTAGAATGTTTGTAAGGCTAAGAAAATTAGGTCCTTCGGCCTCACACTATTGGTAAATGTACGTGATGGTGAAAAATAGATCTAAATTGTTCTCCTAGAGGGGAAATCACGTTAATGCTATAATCATGTTAGAGGAAATTTCTTTATTTAAAAAAAGTTGGAGGAAAATTCACGTTAAAAAAACTCAGGGGTTAAGATAACTCTTGTGAGACGACCCACCGGGCTGGTGGCTACTACTCCCGGTAGAAGCGCCCAAACCAACCACGGCTACAATCTGGCCCTTTGTGAGATGACCCACCGGGCTGGTGGCTACTGCAACTACCCCCAACAGGAGTGTCCAAACCAACCACGGCTACAACCTGAACCGGGTCTTGACCTATACTTTGGTGTGCTGACAAACGAGGAGATATTTTTAACCTCAGCCTAAAATTCATTCCCACCAGAAGTCGAACCCAAGACGTGAGAAGTGCTACTGAGACCATCTAAACAACTCAGCTAGAGATCCTTTTGAAGAAAAAAAATAATAGAACTACTCATTTTACAAAATTACAAGCCCTGGCATAATTTATTCTTGTCCTTAATAAAACAAGCGAAATAATTGACGAGTCGACCTGGCATAATTTATTCTTGTCCTTAATAAAACAAACGAAATAATTGACGAGTCGACCTGGCATAATTTATTCTTGTCCTTAATAAAACAAGCGAAATAATTGACGGGTCGACTTGATATAAAGTTAACTATATATTTTGTAGATAGACTAATCGTACGTCAGTTGGTAAAACTTTTTATGGCGGAACCTATCTATTCAGGTTAGAGTCTTTGACTTAATGTGGATGTTCTGAATTTACTTTAAAAATTAATCAGAATTATTTTTTTCAGTGGCAGACGATGCCATCGTCGAGACATCTAACTTTGTGAATCTTAAAATTTAAATAAATAGAATTTACGTGCGTATTTACATGGATGAGGGTGGGTAGGTGTGTCACCGTCTGGTCTTTTGCCAAAAATAAATATGCTCTTGTTCATTTTCAATACTCCAGACTTCGGTCTTCAATCGTACTCTTCGTCTTCGACATACCGTTCACTTTATGCTTGAAGAACTGTATTTTGTTTAATGGAAGGTACAAGTTCGACGAATCAAGATAAACCTGACACGCCAGCTCGACTAATCTTTCTCCCAACCGTCCCCACCCCATAAACGGCGCGTCGACCAATCCCGCGGCGGGACGTGTTGGGCGGCCGACCTCACCCCCTCATCCCCTTCCCCCGCCGTGCCCCCGAGTCGCCATTGCCCTCGCTCCCCACCCCTACCGCGCCACCAACCCCGCCCGCGCTCCCCGCTACTAAAGCCGAGCCCGCACCCACCACCACCACCACCATGCTCCTCCCCCTCCTCAGATCCCACCCGCTCCTCCACCACGCCGCGCGCCTGTCCTCCCCGCGCACCCGCCTGCTGCTCCGCCGCGACGCGCTCCCGCTCCCGCCCCCGCTCGCGCGCTCCCCGCCCCACCCGCCGATCCGCATGGCGGCCTCCTCCGGCTCCAACAACGCCAGCTCCCCCGCCCCGTCGCCGCCGACTGCCGTGGTGAGTCCCGCCCCCTCCCGTCACTCTGCTGCGCTGCAATCAGGCGGCTAATCGTGGCAGTGATTTCTGATATGCGTGCTTGCGGAATCAATTGCGGGCGTTGACTCAATCCAGTGACCGTGCCGATTGCCAAATACTATTGGTTTCCCGTGCAGCTCGAAACTGTGGGGGTGCGCTCAGCATTTTTCATTGTGCAATCACCTACTCTGTCTATGTTGTGGCATCACTGCTGCAGCAGCAGTTCTCCTGAATTGCATAAGGTTGAAAATATGCATTAGTCTGACTGTTAACTGTTAAGTGATAATAAAGTAGTAATCCACATAATGGCTCGTGATGCTACTTTGTCTGCCCAGCATGGCAGCATGACTCTGCAATCACTGATTTAGCCATTGTTGACTTTTTGTGAACACAAGATGTCGAATGAATGCTTAATCTCAGTGAACCATTCCTTATGCAGGTGCACAAGTCGAAGATTCAATTCTGTCCTGCTTGTGGAAGCCCAACGAAATTGGCCATACCTGATGGGGATGAGAAGATGAGGGCTGTTTGTTCTTCTTGTGGAAGAGTTCACTATGAAAACCCAAAAATGGTATGTGCTGAGCAAATAGATGAAAAAGGGTGTGTATGCATTTGAATTTGAACTCTATATTCAGACACTGAATTGTTTGGTTCATCAAGCCCACATTGACACTCATCTATTAGGTGCTTCTAATGAACTGAACTGCTCCATTTTATTCATATATTTCTTTCATTGGTGAAACAAGGGGATAAAACTAGCAATAAAAAATATGTATATTGGTGTAACATGTTTTAGCTGTTATTTTCTGCCATTGATGATCTATATATATCATCTGGATAGGTTGTTGGTTGCCTAGTAGAGCATGACAATAAGGTCCTCCTTTGCAGAAGAAAGATTGAACCGGCTTATGGTCTTTGGTAAGTTCCCTTTGATGTTTCCGGTTTCCCCGTCAATTATTTGTTGTGATTTCACTCTGCACTATAATAGTTAAATGGCATAGCTGTACCGTGTTTTGATAACCTCATGGAACAATGTTTTAAGTATGTACAACAGATGCAGGTTTTGCAGAATACATCAGCCAATACTCTCTGTCTGTACTGTTCAGAATCTGAGGCCATATTATAATATGGGTTTTTATCACGTTGTCTTTATTTTTGTTCTTCAGGTTTTCTGCCTCCCCGCCAAATTCTTTCTGTCACTTGTTTCTTAGTCTTGTGTGCCATGAACAAATTTCATGTTTATTGTCGAACACAGTTATCATTTTACTGCTGTTCTCCATTTTAATCAAGGCTACATTAACAGGACTCTTCCTGCTGGTTATTTAGAGGTGGGGGAGTCTGCTGCAGAAGGGGCCTCTAGAGAAACATTGGAAGAAGCATGTGCCGATGTAGAGATAGTCTCACCTTTTGCTCAGTTGGATATTCCGCTGATTGGCCAAGTGAGTGAAAATTTGCAAAGTCGGAAAGTTATGCTTTACTCCGTACACTACTAAGTTGATTCTTCTTGTGTATTACGATGAGATGCAGTAGAGTTACATTATTTTCCGAGCAAGATTGAAGACCCCCAACTTTTCACCTGGACCAGAGTCTCTAGAATGTGCACTCTTTGCTCTGGATGATATACCATTCGATTCTCTAGCATTTTCTTCAATCATTGTCACCTTGAGGATGGTATTTCCCCCTCCCTGTTCGCTCTGCCTGCTCCACATTTGCTCTTGCCATTCATAGGTTTAACATCAAAATCTTTAAACATGTGTACTATTTGTTGCAGTATACTGAAGATGTGAAGTCTGGAAGCATTAAATTTCACTATTGCACTATAAACAAAAGGTACACTTCCACTCTTTTGTAGCAACTGAACATTGCCGTAGCTCATAACTCTGATGGATTTTACAAACTAGGAAGTCTGCTGAACCCAATAATCTCGCTCTAGTATCCTATACAATATGTTGACAACTCACTGCAAATTTTCTCCAGCACTCACCTATGGAACTTCAAATTGTAGCCTTCATGCACTCGGCTGTAGTTATATGCCATATGATGATATGAACAATAGTGCAGCATCTTGCAGTGAAGCATATCGTTACATCTTGGTTGTATTCATATAATAACTTGTATTGTGCAACTTAATTTTCAGGTTAGGAACCAGTCCTTCAGATCTTCGTAGTTTCGATATCGACAACCATATAGCTGTGTGAGGTTGAGAGGTTCAAAACCTTTCGTGATTGATGAGAATGCTTTTGGCATACAATGGGCACCTGATAGGGCACAAAGCAGCACAGCAAAAAAACATTGATAATCAATCCAACCAGTCTCGAGTGTTGAACCTACATTGGAGCCTTGTTTGGCGTCTCGCTGCAGATTGGAATAGATTTCGAGTAGGTGCTGTAACTGTATATGCTTCAGTGCTTCACTTTCATAGATTTCAAGTAGGTGCCCTGTTAGGAGGACCCCGCGTTTGGATGTTGGGCGCGCCGAAAATCGTGCATAGCGTGGTAATTTTCAGGTCCAGGACTGAATTATCCAGCATGTGAGCATGACATGGCTGAGACGTTGCGTCAGCGTCGGGGTGTTGCTATTTCGGGACAACTGTATTGTGCATGTTCTTTTCTCAGCTATAAAAATTATCTGCTGCGTCCGCTTGGTGTCTGGATCCATGGTCAAATGGCGAATGGTAAAAATTTTGCTGCTCTTTTTGCCATTTGTCTCCAAACACCTCATGACAAAAGGGTAAATTAAAATGAGATGGAAAAAATCTTTTGGCTCAACATTATGGCAAATTGGGCAAAAAGGTAAAACTTTTGCCATTTATCTTCAAACACTCCACGGCAAAAGGAGAGAATGTGGTTTAAATGGGTTTTTATCAAAAATTTTGTCATTGGATCCAAACATGCAAAAATTTTACCATCTTTTTATGAGGGCAAAATTTATGCTCTTTTTTGCGGTGCCATGGGGATCCAAACAGCTCAAGCGTTGCGTGGTGCGCTTTACCCAGTGGCCGAGTTCATAAAACGTATCTCGTTTCCTAAAGTAAAACTGGTACAAGTATAACATTTCAGAAGCGTGGTCAGATCTCGGATCAGACAAGATATGGAGGTGCCGTGTCATTGTCTGATAGCAAACCGCAAAAGTGACAGGGAAACCGGAATACACTGTGAAAGGGAATCTCTCAGCTCCTATCATCCTGGTCCTGAAAGTGGATAGCAAGTAGTTAAAAAAAAACTGGTGGATAGCAAGTAGTGGCTGTGTTTAGTTCCCCGTCCCATCACCAAAATTCCCAAAATTCTCTTTCCAAACATCACTATCAACCTATCACATCAAATCTCTCTCCTCATGCATGGAACACTAAACATGGGTAAATAAAAAAAACTAATTGCATGGTTTTGATGTACACGACGGGACGAATCTTTTGAGCCTAGTTAGGTCATAGTAGGGCAACAATTACCATAAACAAACGAAAAGTGGTACAGTACGCTACGCCGCTACAGTGTCCGATGTGACTTTTGCACCAAATTTTACCCACCCATTTTTACGACTAAACATACCCAAGATGGCGTCTGCAGCAGGCTACGAAGTGAAGATGCTTCCACTTCCACTATCATGGCTACACACATGCGCGCTGAACTGTAGCTTTTGATCTGTTATGTTGATGTAGGAATGATCAAGAGGAAAGTTTCCTTTGTGTCTGAAGAATTAAATATACACTTGATTTGAAGGACAAAAAGAGCGAGAGCAAGTTTAGAAAACTAATTGTTGGAAGCAAGAAACATGGCTTCAAGTTATCAAATTCTCTACTTTGACGCAGTTAAAAGTCTTCGATCATGAGTTACTTATTACTCCGGATCATTCGTTTATTTTAAGGCAAATATCATGCATATCGTTTGCAGATAACTTACTGCGGTCTGCGGGTCGATTATCGATGGCATGCAGTGGTAGTCGCAGGTTCCCTGCTTTTGTGGATACGCACGTGATCGTGATGGCGTCGCCAAACGAGTGGTACGAGTCCGAACCGGAGCCGGACTCATCTCTAAGACGCGTGCGACTAAACACAATTGTGGATGTTCCTACGGAGTACTAGTTGAGTCGGTTACCCCGACCACCGTATTATATATGCAGCCGTGTCGTGCTCTGCAAACGGGGACCGTCGACGTACTTGTTGCAGCTTTGCAATAATAACTCAACAACGTCGTCGACTCGTACGTCGCCATGGAAGGAGATAGCCAAGAGACGGCGGCGCCGCCGCCGCCGCCGCTGTCGGCGGATCAGATCAACCAGCTTCTCAACGACGTGGCCCGGGACGTCGGCGCCCGGGCCGACGCGCTGGCCGCGCTGGTCGACGACCTGGACGGGGAGTTCAAGGCACGGGCCGCCGCCGGCGAAGCCTCCGCCCACGATCTGCGGGCGCGGCTCGCCGAGCTGTCGCGGATGAAGGACGAGCTCTCCGCGGAGTTCGACGCGAAGCTGATGGACCTCGACGCCATGGTGAAGAGCCGGCTCGCGGGCGAGGACGACGACGACGCGGCGGCGACAGCGGCAGGCGGGGTTGAAGAAG
>OAMR01000324.1:441384-488779 GCA_900205405.1 Echinochloa crus-galli
ATGGAGTACTAAACATGGGTAAATAAAAAACTAATTGCATGGTTTTGATGTACACGACGGGACGAATCTTTTGAGCCTAGTTAGGTCATGATAGGACAATGTTTACCACAAACAAACGAAAAGTGCTACAGTACATTACAGTGTCCGATGTGACATTTTTTCCAAACTTTCTCCTACACTTTTTAGAACTAAACACAGCCACCAGATGTGGAAGACATGGCACAGGCCAGTGGCTTATCCAGCCAAGTTCGCGGACCACAAACACCATGGTCCATGGCTTCTCTCGGTAGCGTTATCGCCTTGGGAATATGGCCACTTTATGGCTTTTTCCACAACAAAAATCCTCGATCAGGTCGCATGTGCCACCATGGTGGCAACAAGACCTCTGGAAGACATCCCAATTCACAAGAGGCACCTCTGCGGCATGCAAAGCTATGGAAGTATATCATTTCAGCAAAATATACGTCCCTGGCGCACGAAAAACAGAAGTACAGAGGCACCAAAGAGGATTACAATTATTATGTAGCGG
This sequence comes from Echinochloa crus-galli, assembly GCA_900205405.1. Lineage (NCBI taxonomy): Eukaryota > Viridiplantae > Streptophyta > Magnoliopsida > Poales > Poaceae > Echinochloa > Echinochloa crus-galli. The sequence goes on from OAMR01000324.1 coordinate 441,914, forward strand.
GCTCACAAGACCCTCACAGCGGAATGCACATGGCAATTACAAAAGACAAAGCTCAGCGGGGGTGATTAGGGCGGCGCGGCTCCTGTGACATGTCCTCGGAAAAACTGGTGATGTTGCAGCATCGCTCAAAGGTCCTCGGGGCCATTGACGTCCTGGAGTGCAGCAGCGAGCAATGCGGTCAGTGGTCACGCCACGCAGCAAAAACATTGTGGTTGGGGATTTCAAATAGATGAGATGAGGTGCGTACCTTGTTCTCAAGCACAACTCCATCTGGAATCTCCAACTTCACTCCGGACTTAGCGGTGATGGTCACCTTGCCCTATAGATAGCACCAACGATATGACGCACATTCAGAAACATAGATTCCAAAACTCAATACTGAGATCAGAACTGACAGACGGTTGACAAAATTAGCATCACGCTCATCTACAAGTCATACTGTCACTAAGCGTGGATGGCAACAAAGTTAAAAGAAAAGCCACTGGATCACAGGTTTACCTTGAGTGTGATCCCAGAGCCAAACCAAACGTCGCCAGAAACCTTCAAGCTGTCAAGCTCGACAATGCTGGGGATGGACTTGAACCGAGCAAGGAAATTGGCAACCTAAATTATCAGAGAGAGTATTTCATCAGTGCTTGCTGACCAATGATTTCACTCCAGTCAAAAGGAATGGCAGTTTTCACTAATCAATGGTTTCATCAGTACCAATCATCTACGCTACTTTATGATGGAGTAAGAGGAATATGCTCTATGATACTGAAAGAACTCTATTATTAAAGATATCTCCATTATATTGGAGAGAAGCCGCTTTACCTTCTTGAACTCAGGTCCAAGCTCAATTGAAGGGTTAGCTGGATTTGTTCTGGCTGGGTTGCGGATGACAAAGCCATCAACCAATGTGTAAAGATCAGACTGTGGGAACAAAAATGAGCTTAGCAACAAGCTAATTATGATATCAAACCAACCAACCATTGAGATGCAATCAGAAATACCTGCACAAGCAACAAATCAGATGTAGCCTTCACTGGGAGAAACCTTGAGCGAGGAACATTGATTCCAATCGCTTTGTCGAAGAACTATTTAAAGGCAACAAAAGCATTAGAGCACATATTCAAGGAAATGAACAAAATTGAGTATTGGCACATCATATGATGGGAGTTGTTTGCATACCCGAATAGCTGCCCCAGCTGCAGTTTCGAGTTGAAGAACTTTCACACCATCAACTTCCTGTAAATGCCAACTCCTTAGTAGAAGAACTCAAAAAAGAGTCGGATTGATGCACTCCAATGCAATAGCATATTATCAAGAAAAAGCAGCCAGGTGAATACCTTGGGGTTTGGAATAATTTCCATCTTAAGGGCCTCAGCTTCTACAAGTCTCTTGATAGCTTTAAGGTTCACCCACCTGTTGCCAAGAACTGTTAGAGAGGTTTTTTTCCTAATATAGGCAGATAGGTCAGGTTTCTTACAAGTTGTTAGTGTTGAATATCTTAAACTTCTCAATCGATTTGAATTCATTCACCTGGACAGGGAAATATAAGAGAAGTTGAGAAAATCAAGTTATATTTGACTACATGAAGCTGATAAAATCATGGAACAGATTATGAAGCTTAAGGTATTCAGAAACAGCAACGTACATGCTCATCAGGTACTTGGGCAATCTCCAAAAGCTGCATAAATAAATATTATAGAAAGAATCAGCATCACCTTATGCTAGAACAGTAGAATCGACAGGAAATAAGTATGATGGTCTGTTTAAATATAAAATTGGAACTTCCAAGCACTACCAAAGGCCCAAAGCCTCTCTTTGATGTTAAGAGGAGCAACAAGTGTACGACGTATTGCAGTGTACCAAGAAAATATTCAAGTAGAGCAACGTACAAGAAGTGTACCTGAACTCTTCCTTCGTAAGAGATGAGGGTACCGCCTTTAACATCAGCCAGTGTCTTCGGAGTAACCTAAAATAAATACAGCTTTTGAGTTAAATGTTGCTCAACCTCAACAGCATTACAAACAATATATTCTTGCATACCTCCATGCAGTACTCGTTCTGGTTATTGATCAGATGGTTCAGGATTTCTGTGCTGGTTAGGGATACAAATTTACAATTCAAAGCACATGGTAGTATTAAGGAATTATTAAATCAGTAAAGAAACTGCACAAATTTGATCATCTTATATGGATACTGAGGTCGACTATAGCACCCAAGTTGTCTGAGTTTGCAACAAATACATATTCCTTGCCCTGCGATAGGATTAGGAAACAAATTAGCAAAGGTATTGCAATGAGAAACAAGGCAGATGTTTAGTCAAAGCTTCCGCATACTATTTCAGTTCTATTTATATTAGTTCCTAAAAAAGGTTGTTCACATTGCATACTTGCATGGCTATTTCAGTTTCCATTTGTTAGTTATAAAAAATAGAGAAACACCCTCAAATACTCAAATTGCCTTCAGAAACAAGATTGCCACTATTTTGAAAAATAACTTGCAAACCCCCTTTACAAAAACAAACATTTAAGGGCCTAAACAGTGAAACATGATTTATGAATTAAGCATGACAATCGCACATTATCAAGGAATAGGACATATTTTCTTTTTATGAAATAGTAACCCTTCATAATGTAGAAGACTACAGCGACTAAAAATCACAGCATTTAAATTTACTGCAGTTTATACTTAAAATAATCTAAACCTAACAAGATAATATCCTGGAAACCATAGGCTACAGACTCAGTTTTTGAACCGCTTATGCCTACCACTCAAATAATGTGATTGTTTCTTACCTGAGCCAATAACAGGTCAAGTTTCCCACTGTTGTTCAGAGAGGGGAACACGTCACCGTGGCCTGGGGGATACCTTCACATAAAAAATCGCAATGATCAGATGAGGCCATGAGGGCATTGCATTGCAGATAAACTATAACTGGCATATGGTTCAAACTATATCTAAAAGCCTACAACAAGAATTACCCATGAAGCAAGGTAAGATTTCACTGGGAGTAGTCACTGGAAGAATATTGCGACTTTATAGTAACTTAAGAAAAAAACTAACCAGCCATCCTTCCCAGCTTTCCCTTTGCTTGGAAGTGGAGAGAAGTCCTCGGTAACAATGCGAGGATACTGGCTCTGTAGAAGAGAATGCAAATCTATAAGCTGACACTGCTTGTCATGCAAATCATGCAACATACTTAAGATAGATGAAGTTGAAGTACAAGTGTATAGCAAAAACAGGGTGTGGACCTGATTGAAAGTGTGAATTTCAATGTTGGAGTTGGAATACTTCTCAACAATCTTCAGGGGGGGAAAAAGAAAAGGCAAGTGGCACAGCATGTCAGTACAAGTGCTAACAAGTCGTCAAATTTACTAAGGCAAGAGCAAAGGGAAAATGGAACCTTCTGTGTGTCATCATGAGTGTTGAAAGAGTTCATCAGAAGTAAAGGGACACTGCATCCATACTTCTTGTTCAGAGACTGCAGAGATGGGCAACTTATAAGACACAGACCAGTACCACCATGTCCAGTCAGTAAAAGAAAAGTTCAGGTTAAATAAACAATACCTCAATTTGGATCACAATAAGGTCAAGGAATGTGAACCCATTGCGGACTTCAATAACAGACCTGAGAAGCAAAGGAAATCTTAGCTGTGCTAATTGCCTCAGGGGATAGCATCTCAAAGATGAAGCAAGAGCCATAAATCTCAAGGATCATGTACAGCAGTATAAACGATAAAGCTGTTAAATAATGCAGAGCATTGGTAACTACCTGCAGCTAATACCTAATCAAAGATGTCCCACTACATTAAGTGAACATATTGAAGACTCATAACACTGGGTCTAGCTCAATTGACAATGTCATACTATGAAGCTTTATGACACCTAACCAACCGACCATTAGAATTTAAACGTGTCATGATGTCAAGGCATCACAGTAGAGGCATTCTGAACACAACATAAGAAAGTAAACAGGCAGCTGCGGCACATTATAAACTGGCCAGATAAGCAAATTAACGAACTATATAAAAAAACATAAGTGCAAAGCCATTCATCACTTCACTCATTTTGAAGCATCGAAGGAGATCTAAACCTATTGGAGCTGCGACACAATAAAAGGGACAACATTATGAGCATATGAAAGTGACAGATAAAATGTTCCATTTACCATGTTCTTCCAGATTACAGACATTATGAGCTCCACTACTAGGCCCAGAAAAAACAACATCAATAGAAACACAGGTCATACAACCAATGAACAATGATACATTATATAGGGCATTTGAGCATGCACGACAAAATCCAAAGAACAACCCTGATCCGGTACTTGTTTAATCGTTTGGATGTAATTAGAAAGACAAAGGTTTAGTAAACCCACAGAGCAATTACAAAACTAACAACCAGGAAACTAACGAACGAGGGTAAGATAACCCAGAAATAGACAGCTAGAATAATATATTATTATATTATCAGTGCTCTACCAAACACCTTGTACAGGAAGATCAGCATCCAGTTTTTTGTGTTGCCCTGCCCAGCACACGGCTCTAACGAACAAAGACATGATCCACACAATTCCAAGCAAACTAAACAGCTTAGTTCATAGTCTACTTGGCAGTTAAAAGCTTGTCTCCCACAAGCCTAATGAACAAAGCTATTACACTGATTCCACACATATGCGAGCTGGTACAATTCAGCTGAACGAAAGCAGAGCAGTGGAGAGGATGGATGTGTACTCACTTGGGACCAGTGCAGCCCATGGTCGTCCCGAGCCCTCCATTAAGCTTGAGCACAACGAGCTTGTCCAGCAGCTTCTTCGTCTCCTCGAGATCTGCGTCACAGCAACACGATCCAATCAGTGTCCAAACAGTCGGTAAAACATTCCCGATCGGATCCACCCACAACCACCACAAGACACTCAACTAAGATCAAATCGGAACGGGCGATCATACCTTCCGGAGGCGACGCGACGGTATCGTACGGCACCACCACCTCATCGGTAGGTGTCTGGATCTTGCTCCACTCAATCTGCTCCGCCTCCCCACTGCAAAACGGCACATCACACATAAACCGCCCACTCAACTGACAAGTCGATGAGCACAGAGCAACCATACAGATCAAATCTGCGGGATCTACTTACCTGAGGTAGCGCGACACGAGGCTGATGAACCCCGCCTTCTCGTTCTCGCTGCGCGGAAAACACGCTCAGAAATCAGCAAAATGGGAGGCGCAGCGATCGGCCGGCGAGATCTACTGGTGCAGCGGGGAGTGAGGTGCGGGGACTCACCTGATCTGGTCGAGCTTGGCGGTCTCGGAGCGAAGCTTCTCGAGCTTGTCGTCGACCGGCACCGCGGCGGCGGCGGTGGCCATCGTCGGGATCCTCGAGGCTTCGAAAGGAAAGGACGGGAGGAGATGTCAGACGAGCGGAGGAGTGCGAGCGAAGGGTGGTGTGGTGTGTGTGCTTTGGGAGCAGAAGAGGAAGCGCGGGTTTTCTTTATAGCGCCCGCGGATTCCGTCGCCGCGCCGTGACGGAATGTTCGGCCGGGGTGCTGGATGCGCCCGCACGTGGTGACGGCGTCTGTCACGTGGCGCGACGCGAGCCCACCGGCCGTGTGATCCTTGGGGTCGCCGTCGTGTCGACGCGCCGCTTGCCCGCTTGGCGCGGGGGCCGCGTGCTCCGTCGGCGTCGGGATCGGGAATGGTGGGTACGGCGCCGCTGAGCTGGCCGCCGGTTTCGCGCCGGCAGGGCCGGCGACGGACGGACAGCGTGTCATTAGGATGCGTGCTTAACTAGCAGTCTCTTTCGTCAGCTAACCATCCTGAATTCCTGATTACCTTTTTCTTTTCAACGGGGATGGAAAGTTTCGCAATGGTTGTCTTGGGGGCGTGCAAGTAAAATTGGACTCGTTAACTGAATTAATGTGGGCGCCGTAGTCTGGCAAAACCTGTGTGGCAATTTACAAACACTAATAAGAGGTGCATTAACATTCTCCGTATAGCTTCATATCGTTTTCAAAGAAAGTAACATGTGACGTTGAGCTTACAGATCATCCGGCGACCACGTCTATGTGCATTCCTGATCTTACAAATCGTCGATCCACCGACCAATTTCAGAGTTCCAGCCACACATCACTGTATGATTGGTTGTCAACGTGCGCTTATATAAATTAATTATTGCACAGTGGTTGCACAAAAGTGCATGTCTCACCAAACTGATGTTCCGTTCAAATCTAATTAGTATTAATTTTATCTCTATGTGTCGGTGCATGCAAATGCAAAGAAGTGACATGCAGGCTCCATTTTTTTTTAATGAATAGTGGTGCAGCAGGAGGTGCTTGTTGCTGCAAGCAAGGATATGGTACCGCGAGATGGAACATCATTTTCTTTTCCCAAATTGGTTTTGATCGATCACTCCCACCTTGGCTAACATTCATCATATACGGGACCGACAAGGGCCACTGCAACGTTCAGAGTGACGATCGAGAAAGTCCTTCAGCCAAGCAAACTCACCTGTATCAGCAGCCGACAGAGATCCCCAAACGCTTGCCCTGCACCGTTCCCGGCTCTTCACCGGCGTTCTGACAGACCGATGGCTAGCCTGCTGCTCCTGTCTCTTGGAGCTCCTGCCCCTTACGCCCAGCTGAATCGCATCTGAAGCCGGTGACGGTGAGGCGAGGTGATGAGGCCCTTCAGTGCCGCTACGGGCGGGGCCACTCAAACTAGCTGCCGAACAGATCATCTCGCTAATATGATCGCAGCACGTCCTTTTCCTCTCCGAAAGACCACTTTGAGATCGCTCTGAATACTTGCATTACCTCGTGCCATTTTACAGAAAGAAAGGAAAAACGTATGCAACGCATCAGCTAGCTGAGCAAGCTTCCTAATGTCTTTTGCTTCTCGTCTTATCGTCTATGCTTCCACACAACCACAGCAGGAGCTCAGGCATGGCATGGGACGGCCTCGTTTGGATGTGATGGGACAGGCGTCTGCTGTTGTAAAGCGAGCTTTTGGTGATCCTGACGTGCAGGTTGCATATGGGTTCTTGAGGTACAGCTAGACAGGTGCGTATATTCTCAGAAAAGGAAGGAACATATACCATATTCCTTTGCGCATTCAGCTACGCGATAGAAAGTGCGCAAGAGAGATCCCTTCACGATGGGAAGGCCTCTGCGGAAAGAAACGTCGCGATTCATGGGTGTGACCTCTAGTGCTGGATGCAAGATGATTTACTAATTTATTTTGGCATCTAATGATGGTGTGAGCTTTTGCAAATATGTTCGTGGCATGTACGCGTGTTGCCAATTGCTATGGAGATGGAGGTGCACAGATTAATATCGAATTTCATTATGAGTTTTATTATCGCGTGGGCTCTAATTTCTGGTTGGCATGGTTCTACTATGTGCTGGCCGAACAATATTTGAGGCGTGTCAAAATGATGCGACCGGGATCCCTCGACATAACTATGTGGGACCAGGTGCCCAGACCCATATGTCAGTGGCCAAGCCACGAAAATGTTTTACGAGATAAACAGGATCTAACACTTGAGTACAGCTCCTGTGAAACAAAGTTGGGCATTATCGAGTTGCATGCACCAACTAGATTAATTGAAAAGATTAACCAGTGAAAAGAGATGGACAGTCCACTTATATTATTTCAAGACTCTCCCGGCCTCCGTGTAGGCCCCCCTTAGTTTTCAAACTCATAATTAGAAGTTGGCTGAAATTATTTTATTTAATTGTGCTTGTCAGGAACCGAACTTGAGACCTCTAACTCTAGTATATACTTATGAGTTTCATGCACCAACCAGTTCAACCTAAAAGTTTAAATTGATGGGAATTGAAGAGATGTGCAATTCACTTATATTTCATTAGGCAAGAGCGTCATTTTTATTTTTCATGTTTTGGTCACTCTTTTTATAACACTTGTGGGCCATGAACACATGGGTTATTTTCTTGCGGAAAATTGATCATTTTCTTAATCGAAATGAACAAGTTCTATAACCAAAGAATATAAATCAGTTGTATAGAATCAATGCTCATAGATATGTGGCACTTTTGTGAGGTTGCTAGAAACTGGCGATAGAAGTGCAACTCATGATCAATAGCACCCATTAGCACTTGGCATGTTACCTTTGTTTATTCCTTTAATGCTCTATGATGTTGTTTTGTCCACGTCTAGTGTGTCTTAATTTATTTTACCAAATGCATAGGGGTCTAAATGCTCACACGTGGAAATAGATGACAAACAAGTAATTCTTCAATTTTCCTCTCAGAAATAAGCAATACAAGTGTATATTTAATACATGTGAAGAGTGAGATGATAATGATCTATTATGTTATGAGAACAATCTATTAGGCATTCCATCTTTTTCCGGTCTTGTTAGGGAGCTTTTTATGATTAATCAATACGAAGGAAAACAAATGCAACTGAGTAATGTGCAACATGTTTCATCTATTACTACGAATATACATACATCCCTTCTTATTTGTAGTTTTACTCAATAAATCATTTGAGTGAGAAAGGAAGATTACACCATGTGAAGAAGCATTTCTCGCAAAATCCACAGATTTTGTTCTCATCCATTGTTACTGGTAGGTTGTCTGATGTGAGCTTGCCATTTTAGCTTTTACTTTTTGTTACAGTCGTGCTTGCACAGAAGTACAGAACATATCGAGAGGTTTGATTCTCTAGGGGCAATGGTTTTGTAGAGATTCTCTATGACAAATTCTATGGACGAAATTACTATGGACTAAATAAAAGTGATCAGGAGGCATGGACAAGTAAAGCTAAATTTGTAGCTCTATTGTGACCATGTATGACTGGTATGATTCTGTGAGCCGGCCCATGAAGAACAACTGACTACATAAACATGACAAGAGCTTTTGCCTTTTCTTTAGTCAGATCTACGAACGCTCTTATCTAAAATACAGAACAACCGAACAGGATAGCATTGCCCAGTACTTTTTTTTTTGTCGAATACGCGGGAGATCCGCATATCTTTGGATTAAAGGAGGTGAATGATATGTTACAAGAGATTGCTTCGTTTGGCTTAAAAGAAAAACATCCCAGGTCGCAGCCTCGGGTACCTAGGGCAACTACTCACTAAAGAGACAACCAAAGTCCTTTGCACCCGCAAGGATCCACAGGTGAGCTTGATCCCTGATACCAGCGAGCACGCCTGCCGGGCTACTGGAGTCGTTCCGAAAGACCCTAGCATTGCGCTCCTTCCAAACTTGCCAAGTGGCCAGAGCAAAGAGAGAGTCGAAGCCCTTCCTCTTGTCGACCGACACAAGCGAACGCAGATCAGTCCACCAGCCAGCGAGGGAGAGATCAGTGCGCGGTCGCTACGCCACCCCTAGGCGTTGCATGATCACCATACCTGTCTGGTGAAGGAGCATTGTGCGAAGAGGTGGTCACTGGTTTCCGGCTCTTGATCGCACAGAGCACAGGTGTTGTGCGTCTGCAGGCCGTGCCGCTGCCGTCTCTCCGCCGTCCAGTGCCTGTTGCGGAAGCCAAGCCATAGGAAGATCTTGACTCTCAGCGGCGCCCAGGTTTTCCAAATGAGCTTCGCTCCCTCAAATGGCTGCCGTCGTTGGAGCAGCATCTTGTAGGCTGAGCTCGCCGTGTACTGGCCGGTCGCAGTCCACCGCCAGGAGAATTGGTCTGCATCAGACGTGAGCTGGACAGTCTGCAAACGCCCCCAGAGGCGCACATATTCCGCAACTGCATCAACGCTCAGTGCTCCTGTGATGTCCTGGGTCCATGCAGCATTGGGTAGCACGTGCGCCACGGTAGAACGAGTTTTGGCGCGCCGGGAACCGCCGTGGCGAGCGCCGGCGCCCAGTCCGAAGGAGAGCGACCATCCAGCCATGGGTCGGTCCAGAACTTGATACGCTCACCATTGCCCACCGAGATTGCCACTGATGCTTGAAAGAAGGCGCGCACCTCCGGCTGCACTTGCAAGGGTAACTCAGCCCATGCCCTGTCCTCATCAGTTCGTTGCAGCCACAGCCAGCGGCACTGGAGGGCATAGCCGGCGAGCTTGAGATCGGGCACGCCAAGACCACCAAGGCGCGTCGGCAGGCATGTGGTTGGCCAGTTCACCATACACTTGCCCCTCACGTCCTCGGCACCGCCCGTCCAAAGGAATTTCCGGCAAGTAGCATTGATCTCGTCAGCCACCCATGACGGCAATTTCTTCGCCATCATAGCGTAGATCGGCGTGGCCATCATTGTCGACTTCATATAGACCTGCCGCCCGCTCCTTGCCATCAACGAGCCCTTCCAGGGCGGCAGCTTGCTTGCAACTTTGTCCACCAGAGGGCGAAGATGTGCCTTGGGGACGAGGCTTGTGCTTAGGGGTAGGCCGAGATACCGGATGGCCAGCTTAGACTCTTGGAGACAAACAACTGATGCTCTAGCATCGTCGACCAACACACGCACGTCGTCGCGCCGGCCACCAGAGTTGAGGCCGCGGACGTTCCAAGAAAGGATGTTAGTGTTATACATGGAAACAGAACACAACCGTTGCACCGACGCATCAAACGACCGAAATGGTCGGAGCGCCGCCGCCGGCCAGTTTGCCCGCAGGGAACGCCGCCTTGATGACAGCCCCGTGGCGACCCATGTCCAGCTTCGTCTTGAAGACGTCGTCGTAGGAGCGCTTCGCGTCGTGTGTCGCCGCAGGCTATAGTGACTCGAACTTCTGCATCAGAATGACTTCGCCGCGTCGCGTGATGGGAACGCAAGACAGCCTCGATCCGGCCAGCCTCTCGCTTCGCTTGGGTGGCTGAGGTAGCACCTTGTCCCTCCTTGCTGCCTTGGCCACAGGCATTGCCCAGTACTTAGCGTGCCAACTGCCAAGTCAAACTTGGCATTGTCCAGTACTTCAACTTTGCTCTGTATTGAAAAAACATTTCGTCTAGCCCAACCCAATATAATCTCCAATTTTGCTTGAACGCTGTGTAGCTTTTTTTTAGAGAGAATGTGGGCTGTTTGTTGAGGAAATCAGAAGTGCGAATTTTTCCACGAGTAGTTCACTAGTCATCTTGGGTTTGATCTTGCAATTGGGCCCATCTCCTCCAGGCTCGAGACTTCATGGTCGATGCAAATCCGCCTTCGCGAGCAAGTTGTGAACTTGTGCACATCACGAAGACGCCTTCTAGATGCGCAAAGAGCAAAGTGGAGTACGCCTCCGCTCCTGATCTCAGCACCGTTACCGACATAGCGGTCCCACTGTCATCCACAGATCCGTCTGAAATTTCGCGAACCGCGAAACTCCCCGCGCAACCCTGCTGTCCAAAACGCTGGGCCCACATGCCATCCACCCACAAAAACCACGGTTCCCTCCGAAACCCCTCTCCGTCTTTCGGCGATGTCTGGGCGCGGCAAGGGCGGCAAGGGGCTCGGGAAGGGCGGCGCGAAGCGTCACCGGAAGGTCCTCCGCGACAACATCCAGGGCATCACGAAGCCGGCGATCCGGAGGCTGGCGAGGAGGGGCGGCGTGAAGCGCATCTCCGGGCTCATCTACGAGGAGACCCGCGGCGTGCTCAAGATCTTCCTCGAGAACGTCATCCGCGACGCCGTCACCTACACGGAGCACGCCCGCCGCAAGACCGTCACCGCCATGGACGTCGTCTACGCGCTCAAGCGCCAGGGCCGCACCCTCTACGGCTTCGGCGGCTAGGTTAGGGTTCTGTGGAGGTGCTTCGGATCGATGGGTAGCTTTGTCGCCTCGTCATGTGTTCTTGTGGTAGTTGTAGTGGAGACGTAGCTGTTCGCTTGGCCCTTTCGGTGTCATGGGGAATGGATGTAAAACGAAGCAATTGGTCTGATTGCTGATGTAGGAAATCTTCAGTTTACCATGGAATTTACGGCATTTTGCCGTTTGTCTCAGAAGTGATTTAATCTTAGCAATTGATATTTGAACTGTGCAACGCTAATATGTTCTGTTCAATTCTCTGTCGTCAATTTTGAGATGTCAATCCGTTCCAAGTTGAGCAGGGATGTGCGATTCGAAATGACGACCCCTCTGAAATTGAAACTGATGTACTACTATTAAGGCCGCGATTCTCTTGATAAAATTGTTAGCCTCTCCAGGGCTGAAACCGCGATTCGCTGTTCCATTTTGCGAATTTGCGGGGTTGGATCGCAAGCCTGGTAATATTTTCGATTTTGAGTTGGAAACTACAGAAGCTGGGTCACAAACAGGGACCAACCCTAAGCTCTTTCGGTTCAGTAATTTCGTCGAGCACCTGAGAGGCTGACCATTGTCTCCGGTGTCGACGGCACTGACGCAAAGATCACCCAATCGATTCATTAATCCTGATGTCTGCTGCAGGCTACAGCACGCTCTCCGGCGCTCGCTGTTTGGGTAATTTGGCTCGAAGGATACGCGATTCCGACTCTTTGGGAGTTTGCCAGTCGGGAGGACGGCGCCGCGGCGAGTAGCAGTTGCAACCTTGCTCGGGGTTGCTGTCCTCTGGCCTCTGGGGCTCGGATTTCGCTTCGCTGCTTTATCGGTAATGACTTCTGTTGACACGAAACCGCGCCAACGAAGTCGCCAATACCTTGGAACGAAACCGGTCAGACCGCTTGGTGAAACCGGTCAGACCGCTTTCCTGGAGCGAAACCGGTCAGTGATGGGACAGGTGATATTAAAACCATGCAACTAGTTTTTTTATTTACCCACGTTTAGTGCTCTGTGCATAAGGAGAGATGTTTGATGTGATTTGATGGGACAGGTGATATTAAAACCATGCAACTAGTTTTTTTATTTACCCACGTTTAGTGCTCTGTGCATAAGGAGAGATGTTTGATGTGATTTGATGGGACAGGTGATATTAAAACCATGCAACTAGTTTTTTTATTTACCCACGTTTAGTGCTCTGTGCATAAGGAGAGATGTTTGATGTGATTTGATGGGACAGGTGATATTAAAACCATGCAACTAGTTTTTTTATTTACCCACGTTTAGTGCTCTGTGCATAAGGAGAGATGTTTGATGTGATTTGATGGGACAGGTGATATTAAAACCATGCAACTAGTTTTTTTATTTACCCACGTTTAGTGCTCTGTGCATAAGGAGAGATGTTTGATGTGATTTGATGGGACAGGTGATATTAAAACCATGCAACTAGTTTTTTTATTTACCCACGTTTAGTGCTCTGTGCATAAGGAGAGATGTTTGATGTGATTTGATGGGACAGGTGATATTAAAACCATGCAACTAGTTTTTTTATTTACCCACGTTTAGTGCTCTGTGCATAAGGAGAGATGTTTGATGTGATTTGATGGGACAGGTGATATTAAAACCATGCAACTAGTTTTTTTATTTACCCACGTTTAGTGCTCTGTGCATAAGGAGAGATGTTTGATGTGATTTGATGGGACAGGTGATATTAAAACCATGCAACTAGTTTTTTTATTTACCCACGTTTAGTGCTCTGTGCATAAGGAGAGATGTTTGATGTGATTTGATGGGACAGGTGATATTAAAACCATGCAACTAGTTTTTTTATTTACCCACGTTTAGTGCTCTGTGCATAAGGAGAGATGTTTGATGTGATTTGATGGGACAGGTGATATTAAAACCATGCAACTAGTTTTTTTATTTACCCACGTTTAGTGCTCTGTGCATAAGGAGAGATGTTTGATGTGATTTGATGGGACAGGTGATATTAAAACCATGCAACTAGTTTTTTTATTTACCCACGTTTAGTGCTCTGTGCATAAGGAGAGATGTTTGATGTGATTTGATGGGACAGGTGATATTAAAACCATGCAACTAGTTTTTTTATTTACCCACGTTTAGTGCTCTGTGCATAAGGAGAGATGTTTGATGTGATTTGATGGGACAGGTGATATTAAAACCATGCAACTAGTTTTTTTATTTACCCACGTTTAGTGCTCTGTGCATAAGGAGAGATGTTTGATGTGATTTGATGGGACAGGTGATATTAAAACCATGCAACTAGTTTTTTTATTTACCCACGTTTAGTGCTCTGTGCATAAGGAGAGATGTTTGATGTGATTTGATGGGACAGGTGATATTAAAACCATGCAACTAGTTTTTTTATTTACCCACGTTTAGTGCTCTGTGCATAAGGAGAGATGTTTGATGTGATTTGATGGGACAGGTGATATTAAAACCATGCAACTAGTTTTTTTATTTACCCACGTTTAGTGCTCTGTGCATAAGGAGAGATGTTTGATGTGATTTGATGGGACAGGTGATATTAAAACCATGCAACTAGTTTTTTTATTTACCCACGTTTAGTGCTCTGTGCATAAGGAGAGATGTTTGATGTGATTTGATGGGACAGGTGATATTAAAACCATGCAACTAGTTTTTTTATTTACCCACGTTTAGTGCTCTGTGCATAAGGAGAGATGTTTGATGTGATTTGATGGGACAGGTGATATTAAAACCATGCAACTAGTTTTTTTATTTACCCACGTTTAGTGCTCTGTGCATAAGGAGAGATGTTTGATGTGATTTGATGGGACAGGTGATATTAAAACCATGCAACTAGTTTTTTTATTTACCCACGTTTAGTGCTCTGTGCATAAGGAGAGATGTTTGATGTGATTTGATGGGACAGGTGATATTAAAACCATGCAACTAGTTTTTTTATTTACCCACGTTTAGTGCTCTGTGCATAAGGAGAGATGTTTGATGTGATTTGATGGGACAGGTGATATTAAAACCATGCAACTAGTTTTTTTATTTACCCACGTTTAGTGCTCTGTGCATAAGGAGAGATGTTTGATGTGATTTGATGGGACAGGTGATATTAAAACCATGCAACTAGTTTTTTTATTTACCCACGTTTAGTGCTCTGTGCATAAGGAGAGATGTTTGATGTGATTTGATGGGACAGGTGATATTAAAACCATGCAACTAGTTTTTTTATTTACCCACGTTTAGTGCTCTGTGCATAAGGAGAGATGTTTGATGTGATTTGATGGGACAGGTGATATTAAAACCATGCAACTAGTTTTTTTATTTACCCACGTTTAGTGCTCTGTGCATAAGGAGAGATGTTTGATGTGATTTGATGGGACAGGTGATATTAAAACCATGCAACTAGTTTTTTTATTTACCCACGTTTAGTGCTCTGTGCATAAGGAGAGATGTTTGATGTGATTTGATGGGACAGGTGATATTAAAACCATGCAACTAGTTTTTTTATTTACCCACGTTTAGTGCTCTGTGCATAAGGAGAGATGTTTGATGTGATTTGATGGGACAGGTGATATTAAAACCATGCAACTAGTTTTTTTATTTACCCACGTTTAGTGCTCTGTGCATAAGGAGAGATGTTTGATGTGATTTGATGGGACAGGTGATATTAAAACCATGCAACTAGTTTTTTTATTTACCCACGTTTAGTGCTCTGTGCATAAGGAGAGATGTTTGATGTGATTTGATGGGACAGGTGATATTAAAACCATGCAACTAGTTTTTTTATTTACCCACGTTTAGTGCTCTGTGCATAAGGAGAGATGTTTGATGTGATTTGATGGGACAGGTGATATTAAAACCATGCAACTAGTTTTTTTATTTACCCACGTTTAGTGCTCTGTGCATAAGGAGAGATGTTTGATGTGATTTGATGGGACAGGTGATATTAAAACCATGCAACTAGTTTTTTTATTTACCCACGTTTAGTGCTCTGTGCATAAGGAGAGATGTTTGATGTGATTTGATGGGACAGGTGATATTAAAACCATGCAACTAGTTTTTTTATTTACCCACGTTTAGTGCTCTGTGCATAAGGAGAGATGTTTGATGTGATTTGATGGGACAGGTGATATTAAAACCATGCAACTAGTTTTTTTATTTACCCACGTTTAGTGCTCTGTGCATAAGGAGAGATGTTTGATGTGATTTGATGGGACAGGTGATATTAAAACCATGCAACTAGTTTTTTTATTTACCCACGTTTAGTGCTCTGTGCATAAGGAGAGATGTTTGATGTGATTTGATGGGACAGGTGATATTAAAACCATGCAACTAGTTTTTTTATTTACCCACGTTTAGTGCTCTGTGCATAAGGAGAGATGTTTGATGTGATTTGATGGGACAGGTGATATTAAAACCATGCAACTAGTTTTTTTATTTACCCACGTTTAGTGCTCTGTGCATAAGGAGAGATGTTTGATGTGATTTGATGGGACAGGTGATATTAAAACCATGCAACTAGTTTTTTTATTTACCCACGTTTAGTGCTCTGTGCATAAGGAGAGATGTTTGATGTGATTTGATGGGACAGGTGATATTAAAACCATGCAACTAGTTTTTTTATTTACCCACGTTTAGTGCTCTGTGCATAAGGAGAGATGTTTGATGTGATTTGATGGGACAGGTGATATTAAAACCATGCAACTAGTTTTTTTATTTACCCACGTTTAGTGCTCTGTGCATAAGGAGAGATGTTTGATGTGATTTGATGGGACAGGTGATATTAAAACCATGCAACTAGTTTTTTTATTTACCCACGTTTAGTGCTCTGTGCATAAGGAGAGATGTTTGATGTGATTTGATGGGACAGGTGATATTAAAACCATGCAACTAGTTTTTTTATTTACCCACGTTTAGTGCTCTGTGCATAAGGAGAGATGTTTGATGTGATTTGATGGGACAGGTGATATTAAAACCATGCAACTAGTTTTTTTATTTACCCACGTTTAGTGCTCTGTGCATAAGGAGAGATGTTTGATGTGATTTGATGGGACAGGTGATATTAAAACCATGCAACTAGTTTTTTTATTTACCCACGTTTAGTGCTCTGTGCATAAGGAGAGATGTTTGATGTGATTTGATGGGACAGGTGATATTAAAACCATGCAACTAGTTTTTTTATTTACCCACGTTTAGTGCTCTGTGCATAAGGAGAGATGTTTGATGTGATTTGATGGGACAGGTGATATTAAAACCATGCAACTAGTTTTTTTATTTACCCACGTTTAGTGCTCTGTGCATAAGGAGAGATGTTTGATGTGATTTGATGGGACAGGTGATATTAAAACCATGCAACTAGTTTTTTTATTTACCCACGTTTAGTGCTCTGTGCATAAGGAGAGATGTTTGATGTGATTTGATGGGACAGGTGATATTAAAACCATGCAACTAGTTTTTTTATTTACCCACGTTTAGTGCTCTGTGCATAAGGAGAGATGTTTGATGTGATTTGATGGGACAGGTGATATTAAAACCATGCAACTAGTTTTTTTATTTACCCACGTTTAGTGCTCTGTGCATAAGGAGAGATGTTTGATGTGATTTGATGGGACAGGTGATATTAAAACCATGCAACTAGTTTTTTTATTTACCCACGTTTAGTGCTCTGTGCATAAGGAGAGATGTTTGATGTGATTTGATGGGACAGGTGATATTAAAACCATGCAACTAGTTTTTTTATTTACCCACGTTTAGTGCTCTGTGCATAAGGAGAGATGTTTGATGTGATTTGATGGGACAGGTGATATTAAAACCATGCAACTAGTTTTTTTATTTACCCACGTTTAGTGCTCTGTGCATAAGGAGAGATGTTTGATGTGATTTGATGGGACAGGTGATATTAAAACCATGCAACTAGTTTTTTTATTTACCCACGTTTAGTGCTCTGTGCATAAGGAGAGATGTTTGATGTGATTTGATGGGACAGGTGATATTAAAACCATGCAACTAGTTTTTTTATTTACCCACGTTTAGTGCTCTGTGCATAAGGAGAGATGTTTGATGTGATTTGATGGGACAGGTGATATTAAAACCATGCAACTAGTTTTTTTATTTACCCACGTTTAGTGCTCTGTGCATAAGGAGAGATGTTTGATGTGATTTGATGGGACAGGTGATATTAAAACCATGCAACTAGTTTTTTTATTTACCCACGTTTAGTGCTCTGTGCATAAGGAGAGATGTTTGATGTGATTTGATGGGACAGGTGATATTAAAACCATGCAACTAGTTTTTTTATTTACCCACGTTTAGTGCTCTGTGCATAAGGAGAGATGTTTGATGTGATTTGATGGGACAGGTGATATTAAAACCATGCAACTAGTTTTTTTATTTACCCACGTTTAGTGCTCTGTGCATAAGGAGAGATGTTTGATGTGATTTGATGGGACAGGTGATATTAAAACCATGCAACTAGTTTTTTTATTTACCCACGTTTAGTGCTCTGTGCATAAGGAGAGATGTTTGATGTGATTTGATGGGACAGGTGATATTAAAACCATGCAACTAGTTTTTTTATTTACCCACGTTTAGTGCTCTGTGCATAAGGAGAGATGTTTGATGTGATTTGATGGGACAGGTGATATTAAAACCATGCAACTAGTTTTTTTATTTACCCACGTTTAGTGCTCTGTGCATAAGGAGAGATGTTTGATGTGATTTGATGGGACAGGTGATATTAAAACCATGCAACTAGTTTTTTTATTTACCCACGTTTAGTGCTCTGTGCATAAGGAGAGATGTTTGATGTGATTTGATGGGACAGGTGATATTAAAACCATGCAACTAGTTTTTTTATTTACCCACGTTTAGTGCTCTGTGCATAAGGAGAGATGTTTGATGTGATTTGATGGGACAGGTGATATTAAAACCATGCAACTAGTTTTTTTATTTACCCACGTTTAGTGCTCTGTGCATAAGGAGAGATGTTTGATGTGATTTGATGGGACAGGTGATATTAAAACCATGCAACTAGTTTTTTTATTTACCCACGTTTAGTGCTCTGTGCATAAGGAGAGATGTTTGATGTGATTTGATGGGACAGGTGATATTAAAACCATGCAACTAGTTTTTTTATTTACCCACGTTTAGTGCTCTGTGCATAAGGAGAGATGTTTGATGTGATTTGATGGGACAGGTGATATTAAAACCATGCAACTAGTTTTTTTATTTACCCACGTTTAGTGCTCTGTGCATAAGGAGAGATGTTTGATGTGATTTGATGGGACAGGTGATATTAAAACCATGCAACTAGTTTTTTTATTTACCCACGTTTAGTGCTCTGTGCATAAGGAGAGATGTTTGATGTGATTTGATGGGACAGGTGATATTAAAACCATGCAACTAGTTTTTTTATTTACCCACGTTTAGTGCTCTGTGCATAAGGAGAGATGTTTGATGTGATTTGATGGGACAGGTGATATTAAAACCATGCAACTAGTTTTTTTATTTACCCACGTTTAGTGCTCTGTGCATAAGGAGAGATGTTTGATGTGATTTGATGGGACAGGTGATATTAAAACCATGCAACTAGTTTTTTTATTTACCCACGTTTAGTGCTCTGTGCATAAGGAGAGATGTTTGATGTGATTTGATGGGACAGGTGATATTAAAACCATGCAACTAGTTTTTTTATTTACCCACGTTTAGTGCTCTGTGCATAAGGAGAGATGTTTGATGTGATTTGATGGGACAGGTGATATTAAAACCATGCAACTAGTTTTTTTATTTACCCACGTTTAGTGCTCTGTGCATAAGGAGAGATGTTTGATGTGATTTGATGGGACAGGTGATATTAAAACCATGCAACTAGTTTTTTTATTTACCCACGTTTAGTGCTCTGTGCATAAGGAGAGATGTTTGATGTGATTTGATGGGACAGGTGATATTAAAACCATGCAACTAGTTTTTTTATTTACCCACGTTTAGTGCTCTGTGCATAAGGAGAGATGTTTGATGTGATTTGATGGGACAGGTGATATTAAAACCATGCAACTAGTTTTTTTATTTACCCACGTTTAGTGCTCTGTGCATAAGGAGAGATGTTTGATGTGATTTGATGGGACAGGTGATATTAAAACCATGCAACTAGTTTTTTTATTTACCCACGTTTAGTGCTCTGTGCATAAGGAGAGATGTTTGATGTGATTTGATGGGACAGGTGATATTAAAACCATGCAACTAGTTTTTTTATTTACCCACGTTTAGTGCTCTGTGCATAAGGAGAGATGTTTGATGTGATTTGATGGGACAGGTGATATTAAAACCATGCAACTAGTTTTTTTATTTACCCACGTTTAGTGCTCTGTGCATAAGGAGAGATGTTTGATGTGATTTGATGGGACAGGTGATATTAAAACCATGCAACTAGTTTTTTTATTTACCCACGTTTAGTGCTCTGTGCATAAGGAGAGATGTTTGATGTGATTTGATGGGACAGGTGATATTAAAACCATGCAACTAGTTTTTTTATTTACCCACGTTTAGTGCTCTGTGCATAAGGAGAGATGTTTGATGTGATTTGATGGGACAGGTGATATTAAAACCATGCAACTAGTTTTTTTATTTACCCACGTTTAGTGCTCTGTGCATAAGGAGAGATGTTTGATGTGATTTGATGGGACAGGTGATATTAAAACCATGCAACTAGTTTTTTTATTTACCCACGTTTAGTGCTCTGTGCATAAGGAGAGATGTTTGATGTGATTTGATGGGACAGGTGATATTAAAACCATGCAACTAGTTTTTTTATTTACCCACGTTTAGTGCTCTGTGCATAAGGAGAGATGTTTGATGTGATTTGATGGGACAGGTGATATTAAAACCATGCAACTAGTTTTTTTATTTACCCACGTTTAGTGCTCTGTGCATAAGGAGAGATGTTTGATGTGATTTGATGGGACAGGTGATATTAAAACCATGCAACTAGTTTTTTTATTTACCCACGTTTAGTGCTCTGTGCATAAGGAGAGATGTTTGATGTGATTTGATGGGACAGGTGATATTAAAACCATGCAACTAGTTTTTTTATTTACCCACGTTTAGTGCTCTGTGCATAAGGAGAGATGTTTGATGTGATTTGATGGGACAGGTGATATTAAAACCATGCAACTAGTTTTTTTATTTACCCACGTTTAGTGCTCTGTGCATAAGGAGAGATGTTTGATGTGATTTGATGGGACAGGTGATATTAAAACCATGCAACTAGTTTTTTTATTTACCCACGTTTAGTGCTCTGTGCATAAGGAGAGATGTTTGATGTGATTTGATGGGACAGGTGATATTAAAACCATGCAACTAGTTTTTTTATTTACCCACGTTTAGTGCTCTGTGCATAAGGAGAGATGTTTGATGTGATTTGATGGGACAGGTGATATTAAAACCATGCAACTAGTTTTTTTATTTACCCACGTTTAGTGCTCTGTGCATAAGGAGAGATGTTTGATGTGATTTGATGGGACAGGTGATATTAAAACCATGCAACTAGTTTTTTTATTTACCCACGTTTAGTGCTCTGTGCATAAGGAGAGATGTTTGATGTGATTTGATGGGACAGGTGATATTAAAACCATGCAACTAGTTTTTTTATTTACCCACGTTTAGTGCTCTGTGCATAAGGAGAGATGTTTGATGTGATTTGATGGGACAGGTGATATTAAAACCATGCAACTAGTTTTTTTATTTACCCACGTTTAGTGCTCTGTGCATAAGGAGAGATGTTTGATGTGATTTGATGGGACAGGTGATATTAAAACCATGCAACTAGTTTTTTTATTTACCCACGTTTAGTGCTCTGTGCATAAGGAGAGATGTTTGATGTGATTTGATGGGACAGGTGATATTAAAACCATGCAACTAGTTTTTTTATTTACCCACGTTTAGTGCTCTGTGCATAAGGAGAGATGTTTGATGTGATTTGATGGGACAGGTGATATTAAAACCATGCAACTAGTTTTTTTATTTACCCACGTTTAGTGCTCTGTGCATAAGGAGAGATGTTTGATGTGATTTGATGGGACAGGTGATATTAAAACCATGCAACTAGTTTTTTTATTTACCCACGTTTAGTGCTCTGTGCATAAGGAGAGATGTTTGATGTGATTTGATGGGACAGGTGATATTAAAACCATGCAACTAGTTTTTTTATTTACCCACGTTTAGTGCTCTGTGCATAAGGAGAGATGTTTGATGTGATTTGATGGGACAGGTGATATTAAAACCATGCAACTAGTTTTTTTATTTACCCACGTTTAGTGCTCTGTGCATAAGGAGAGATGTTTGATGTGATTTGATGGGACAGGTGATATTAAAACCATGCAACTAGTTTTTTTATTTACCCACGTTTAGTGCTCTGTGCATAAGGAGAGATGTTTGATGTGATTTGATGGGACAGGTGATATTAAAACCATGCAACTAGTTTTTTTATTTACCCACGTTTAGTGCTCTGTGCATAAGGAGAGATGTTTGATGTGATTTGATGGGACAGGTGATATTAAAACCATGCAACTAGTTTTTTTATTTACCCACGTTTAGTGCTCTGTGCATAAGGAGAGATGTTTGATGTGATTTGATGGGACAGGTGATATTAAAACCATGCAACTAGTTTTTTTATTTACCCACGTTTAGTGCTCTGTGCATAAGGAGAGATGTTTGATGTGATTTGATGGGACAGGTGATATTAAAACCATGCAACTAGTTTTTTTATTTACCCACGTTTAGTGCTCTGTGCATAAGGAGAGATGTTTGATGTGATTTGATGGGACAGGTGATATTAAAACCATGCAACTAGTTTTTTTATTTACCCACGTTTAGTGCTCTGTGCATAAGGAGAGATGTTTGATGTGATTTGATGGGACAGGTGATATTAAAACCATGCAACTAGTTTTTTTATTTACCCACGTTTAGTGCTCTGTGCATAAGGAGAGATGTTTGATGTGATTTGATGGGACAGGTGATATTAAAACCATGCAACTAGTTTTTTTATTTACCCACGTTTAGTGCTCTGTGCATAAGGAGAGATGTTTGATGTGATTTGATGGGACAGGTGATATTAAAACCATGCAACTAGTTTTTTTATTTACCCACGTTTAGTGCTCTGTGCATAAGGAGAGATGTTTGATGTGATTTGATGGGACAGGTGATATTAAAACCATGCAACTAGTTTTTTTATTTACCCACGTTTAGTGCTCTGTGCATAAGGAGAGATGTTTGATGTGATTTGATGGGACAGGTGATATTAAAACCATGCAACTAGTTTTTTTATTTACCCACGTTTAGTGCTCTGTGCATAAGGAGAGATGTTTGATGTGATTTGATGGGACAGGTGATATTAAAACCATGCAACTAGTTTTTTTATTTACCCACGTTTAGTGCTCTGTGCATAAGGAGAGATGTTTGATGTGATTTGATGGGACAGGTGATATTAAAACCATGCAACTAGTTTTTTTATTTACCCACGTTTAGTGCTCTGTGCATAAGGAGAGATGTTTGATGTGATTTGATGGGACAGGTGATATTAAAACCATGCAACTAGTTTTTTTATTTACCCACGTTTAGTGCTCTGTGCATAAGGAGAGATGTTTGATGTGATTTGATGGGACAGGTGATATTAAAACCATGCAACTAGTTTTTTTATTTACCCACGTTTAGTGCTCTGTGCATAAGGAGAGATGTTTGATGTGATTTGATGGGACAGGTGATATTAAAACCATGCAACTAGTTTTTTTATTTACCCACGTTTAGTGCTCTGTGCATAAGGAGAGATGTTTGATGTGATTTGATGGGACAGGTGATATTAAAACCATGCAACTAGTTTTTTTATTTACCCACGTTTAGTGCTCTGTGCATAAGGAGAGATGTTTGATGTGATTTGATGGGACAGGTGATATTAAAACCATGCAACTAGTTTTTTTATTTACCCACGTTTAGTGCTCTGTGCATAAGGAGAGATGTTTGATGTGATTTGATGGGACAGGTGATATTAAAACCATGCAACTAGTTTTTTTATTTACCCACGTTTAGTGCTCTGTGCATAAGGAGAGATGTTTGATGTGATTTGATGGGACAGGTGATATTAAAACCATGCAACTAGTTTTTTTATTTACCCACGTTTAGTGCTCTGTGCATAAGGAGAGATGTTTGATGTGATTTGATGGGACAGGTGATATTAAAACCATGCAACTAGTTTTTTTATTTACCCACGTTTAGTGCTCTGTGCATAAGGAGAGATGTTTGATGTGATTTGATGGGACAGGTGATATTAAAACCATGCAACTAGTTTTTTTATTTACCCACGTTTAGTGCTCTGTGCATAAGGAGAGATGTTTGATGTGATTTGATGGGACAGGTGATATTAAAACCATGCAACTAGTTTTTTTATTTACCCACGTTTAGTGCTCTGTGCATAAGGAGAGATGTTTGATGTGATTTGATGGGACAGGTGATATTAAAACCATGCAACTAGTTTTTTTATTTACCCACGTTTAGTGCTCTGTGCATAAGGAGAGATGTTTGATGTGATTTGATGGGACAGGTGATATTAAAACCATGCAACTAGTTTTTTTATTTACCCACGTTTAGTGCTCTGTGCATAAGGAGAGATGTTTGATGTGATTTGATGGGACAGGTGATATTAAAACCATGCAACTAGTTTTTTTATTTACCCACGTTTAGTGCTCTGTGCATAAGGAGAGATGTTTGATGTGATTTGATGGGACAGGTGATATTAAAACCATGCAACTAGTTTTTTTATTTACCCACGTTTAGTGCTCTGTGCATAAGGAGAGATGTTTGATGTGATTTGATGGGACAGGTGATATTAAAACCATGCAACTAGTTTTTTTATTTACCCACGTTTAGTGCTCTGTGCATAAGGAGAGATGTTTGATGTGATTTGATGGGACAGGTGATATTAAAACCATGCAACTAGTTTTTTTATTTACCCACGTTTAGTGCTCTGTGCATAAGGAGAGATGTTTGATGTGATTTGATGGGACAGGTGATATTAAAACCATGCAACTAGTTTTTTTATTTACCCACGTTTAGTGCTCTGTGCATAAGGAGAGATGTTTGATGTGATTTGATGGGACAGGTGATATTAAAACCATGCAACTAGTTTTTTTATTTACCCACGTTTAGTGCTCTGTGCATAAGGAGAGATGTTTGATGTGATTTGATGGGACAGGTGATATTAAAACCATGCAACTAGTTTTTTTATTTACCCACGTTTAGTGCTCTGTGCATAAGGAGAGATGTTTGATGTGATTTGATGGGACAGGTGATATTAAAACCATGCAACTAGTTTTTTTATTTACCCACGTTTAGTGCTCTGTGCATAAGGAGAGATGTTTGATGTGATTTGATGGGACAGGTGATATTAAAACCATGCAACTAGTTTTTTTATTTACCCACGTTTAGTGCTCTGTGCATAAGGAGAGATGTTTGATGTGATTTGATGGGACAGGTGATATTAAAACCATGCAACTAGTTTTTTTATTTACCCACGTTTAGTGCTCTGTGCATAAGGAGAGATGTTTGATGTGATTTGATGGGACAGGTGATATTAAAACCATGCAACTAGTTTTTTTATTTACCCACGTTTAGTGCTCTGTGCATAAGGAGAGATGTTTGATGTGATTTGATGGGACAGGTGATATTAAAACCATGCAACTAGTTTTTTTATTTACCCACGTTTAGTGCTCTGTGCATAAGGAGAGATGTTTGATGTGATTTGATGGGACAGGTGATATTAAAACCATGCAACTAGTTTTTTTATTTACCCACGTTTAGTGCTCTGTGCATAAGGAGAGATGTTTGATGTGATTTGATGGGACAGGTGATATTAAAACCATGCAACTAGTTTTTTTATTTACCCACGTTTAGTGCTCTGTGCATAAGGAGAGATGTTTGATGTGATTTGATGGGACAGGTGATATTAAAACCATGCAACTAGTTTTTTTATTTACCCACGTTTAGTGCTCTGTGCATAAGGAGAGATGTTTGATGTGATTTGATGGGACAGGTGATATTAAAACCATGCAACTAGTTTTTTTATTTACCCACGTTTAGTGCTCTGTGCATAAGGAGAGATGTTTGATGTGATTTGATGGGACAGGTGATATTAAAACCATGCAACTAGTTTTTTTATTTACCCACGTTTAGTGCTCTGTGCATAAGGAGAGATGTTTGATGTGATTTGATGGGACAGGTGATATTAAAACCATGCAACTAGTTTTTTTATTTACCCACGTTTAGTGCTCTGTGCATAAGGAGAGATGTTTGATGTGATTTGATGGGACAGGTGATATTAAAACCATGCAACTAGTTTTTTTATTTACCCACGTTTAGTGCTCTGTGCATAAGGAGAGATGTTTGATGTGATTTGATGGGACAGGTGATATTAAAACCATGCAACTAGTTTTTTTATTTACCCACGTTTAGTGCTCTGTGCATAAGGAGAGATGTTTGATGTGATTTGATGGGACAGGTGATATTAAAACCATGCAACTAGTTTTTTTATTTACCCACGTTTAGTGCTCTGTGCATAAGGAGAGATGTTTGATGTGATTTGATGGGACAGGTGATATTAAAACCATGCAACTAGTTTTTTTATTTACCCACGTTTAGTGCTCTGTGCATAAGGAGAGATGTTTGATGTGATTTGATGGGACAGGTGATATTAAAACCATGCAACTAGTTTTTTTATTTACCCACGTTTAGTGCTCTGTGCATAAGGAGAGATGTTTGATGTGATTTGATGGGACAGGTGATATTAAAACCATGCAACTAGTTTTTTTATTTACCCACGTTTAGTGCTCTGTGCATAAGGAGAGATGTTTGATGTGATTTGATGGGACAGGTGATATTAAAACCATGCAACTAGTTTTTTTATTTACCCACGTTTAGTGCTCTGTGCATAAGGAGAGATGTTTGATGTGATTTGATGGGACAGGTGATATTAAAACCATGCAACTAGTTTTTTTATTTACCCACGTTTAGTGCTCTGTGCATAAGGAGAGATGTTTGATGTGATTTGATGGGACAGGTGATATTAAAACCATGCAACTAGTTTTTTTATTTACCCACGTTTAGTGCTCTGTGCATAAGGAGAGATGTTTGATGTGATTTGATGGGACAGGTGATATTAAAACCATGCAACTAGTTTTTTTATTTACCCACGTTTAGTGCTCTGTGCATAAGGAGAGATGTTTGATGTGATTTGATGGGACAGGTGATATTAAAACCATGCAACTAGTTTTTTTATTTACCCACGTTTAGTGCTCTGTGCATAAGGAGAGATGTTTGATGTGATTTGATGGGACAGGTGATATTAAAACCATGCAACTAGTTTTTTTATTTACCCACGTTTAGTGCTCTGTGCATAAGGAGAGATGTTTGATGTGATTTGATGGGACAGGTGATATTAAAACCATGCAACTAGTTTTTTTATTTACCCACGTTTAGTGCTCTGTGCATAAGGAGAGATGTTTGATGTGATTTGATGGGACAGGTGATATTAAAACCATGCAACTAGTTTTTTTATTTACCCACGTTTAGTGCTCTGTGCATAAGGAGAGATGTTTGATGTGATTTGATGGGACAGGTGATATTAAAACCATGCAACTAGTTTTTTTATTTACCCACGTTTAGTGCTCTGTGCATAAGGAGAGATGTTTGATGTGATTTGATGGGACAGGTGATATTAAAACCATGCAACTAGTTTTTTTATTTACCCACGTTTAGTGCTCTGTGCATAAGGAGAGATGTTTGATGTGATTTGATGGGACAGGTGATATTAAAACCATGCAACTAGTTTTTTTATTTACCCACGTTTAGTGCTCTGTGCATAAGGAGAGATGTTTGATGTGATTTGATGGGACAGGTGATATTAAAACCATGCAACTAGTTTTTTTATTTACCCACGTTTAGTGCTCTGTGCATAAGGAGAGATGTTTGATGTGATTTGATGGGACAGGTGATATTAAAACCATGCAACTAGTTTTTTTATTTACCCACGTTTAGTGCTCTGTGCATAAGGAGAGATGTTTGATGTGATTTGATGGGACAGGTGATATTAAAACCATGCAACTAGTTTTTTTATTTACCCACGTTTAGTGCTCTGTGCATAAGGAGAGATGTTTGATGTGATTTGATGGGACAGGTGATATTAAAACCATGCAACTAGTTTTTTTATTTACCCACGTTTAGTGCTCTGTGCATAAGGAGAGATGTTTGATGTGATTTGATGGGACAGGTGATATTAAAACCATGCAACTAGTTTTTTTATTTACCCACGTTTAGTGCTCTGTGCATAAGGAGAGATGTTTGATGTGATTTGATGGGACAGGTGATATTAAAACCATGCAACTAGTTTTTTTATTTACCCACGTTTAGTGCTCTGTGCATAAGGAGAGATGTTTGATGTGATTTGATGGGACAGGTGATATTAAAACCATGCAACTAGTTTTTTTATTTACCCACGTTTAGTGCTCTGTGCATAAGGAGAGATGTTTGATGTGATTTGATGGGACAGGTGATATTAAAACCATGCAACTAGTTTTTTTATTTACCCACGTTTAGTGCTCTGTGCATAAGGAGAGATGTTTGATGTGATTTGATGGGACAGGTGATATTAAAACCATGCAACTAGTTTTTTTATTTACCCACGTTTAGTGCTCTGTGCATAAGGAGAGATGTTTGATGTGATTTGATGGGACAGGTGATATTAAAACCATGCAACTAGTTTTTTTATTTACCCACGTTTAGTGCTCTGTGCATAAGGAGAGATGTTTGATGTGATTTGATGGGACAGGTGATATTAAAACCATGCAACTAGTTTTTTTATTTACCCACGTTTAGTGCTCTGTGCATAAGGAGAGATGTTTGATGTGATTTGATGGGACAGGTGATATTAAAACCATGCAACTAGTTTTTTTATTTACCCACGTTTAGTGCTCTGTGCATAAGGAGAGATGTTTGATGTGATTTGATGGGACAGGTGATATTAAAACCATGCAACTAGTTTTTTTATTTACCCACGTTTAGTGCTCTGTGCATAAGGAGAGATGTTTGATGTGATTTGATGGGACAGGTGATATTAAAACCATGCAACTAGTTTTTTTATTTACCCACGTTTAGTGCTCTGTGCATAAGGAGAGATGTTTGATGTGATTTGATGGGACAGGTGATATTAAAACCATGCAACTAGTTTTTTTATTTACCCACGTTTAGTGCTCTGTGCATAAGGAGAGATGTTTGATGTGATTTGATGGGACAGGTGATATTAAAACCATGCAACTAGTTTTTTTATTTACCCACGTTTAGTGCTCTGTGCATAAGGAGAGATGTTTGATGTGATTTGATGGGACAGGTGATATTAAAACCATGCAACTAGTTTTTTTATTTACCCACGTTTAGTGCTCTGTGCATAAGGAGAGATGTTTGATGTGATTTGATGGGACAGGTGATATTAAAACCATGCAACTAGTTTTTTTATTTACCCACGTTTAGTGCTCTGTGCATAAGGAGAGATGTTTGATGTGATTTGATGGGACAGGTGATATTAAAACCATGCAACTAGTTTTTTTATTTACCCACGTTTAGTGCTCTGTGCATAAGGAGAGATGTTTGATGTGATTTGATGGGACAGGTGATATTAAAACCATGCAACTAGTTTTTTTATTTACCCACGTTTAGTGCTCTGTGCATAAGGAGAGATGTTTGATGTGATTTGATGGGACAGGTGATATTAAAACCATGCAACTAGTTTTTTTATTTACCCACGTTTAGTGCTCTGTGCATAAGGAGAGATGTTTGATGTGATTTGATGGGACAGGTGATATTAAAACCATGCAACTAGTTTTTTTATTTACCCACGTTTAGTGCTCTGTGCATAAGGAGAGATGTTTGATGTGATTTGATGGGACAGGTGATATTAAAACCATGCAACTAGTTTTTTTATTTACCCACGTTTAGTGCTCTGTGCATAAGGAGAGATGTTTGATGTGATTTGATGGGACAGGTGATATTAAAACCATGCAACTAGTTTTTTTATTTACCCACGTTTAGTGCTCTGTGCATAAGGAGAGATGTTTGATGTGATTTGATGGGACAGGTGATATTAAAACCATGCAACTAGTTTTTTTATTTACCCACGTTTAGTGCTCTGTGCATAAGGAGAGATGTTTGATGTGATTTGATGGGACAGGTGATATTAAAACCATGCAACTAGTTTTTTTATTTACCCACGTTTAGTGCTCTGTGCATAAGGAGAGATGTTTGATGTGATTTGATGGGACAGGTGATATTAAAACCATGCAACTAGTTTTTTTATTTACCCACGTTTAGTGCTCTGTGCATAAGGAGAGATGTTTGATGTGATTTGATGGGACAGGTGATATTAAAACCATGCAACTAGTTTTTTTATTTACCCACGTTTAGTGCTCTGTGCATAAGGAGAGATGTTTGATGTGATTTGATGGGACAGGTGATATTAAAACCATGCAACTAGTTTTTTTATTTACCCACGTTTAGTGCTCTGTGCATAAGGAGAGATGTTTGATGTGATTTGATGGGACAGGTGATATTAAAACCATGCAACTAGTTTTTTTATTTACCCACGTTTAGTGCTCTGTGCATAAGGAGAGATGTTTGATGTGATTTGATGGGACAGGTGATATTAAAACCATGCAACTAGTTTTTTTATTTACCCACGTTTAGTGCTCTGTGCATAAGGAGAGATGTTTGATGTGATTTGATGGGACAGGTGATATTAAAACCATGCAACTAGTTTTTTTATTTACCCACGTTTAGTGCTCTGTGCATAAGGAGAGATGTTTGATGTGATTTGATGGGACAGGTGATATTAAAACCATGCAACTAGTTTTTTTATTTACCCACGTTTAGTGCTCTGTGCATAAGGAGAGATGTTTGATGTGATTTGATGGGACAGGTGATATTAAAACCATGCAACTAGTTTTTTTATTTACCCACGTTTAGTGCTCTGTGCATAAGGAGAGATGTTTGATGTGATTTGATGGGACAGGTGATATTAAAACCATGCAACTAGTTTTTTTATTTACCCACGTTTAGTGCTCTGTGCATAAGGAGAGATGTTTGATGTGATTTGATGGGACAGGTGATATTAAAACCATGCAACTAGTTTTTTTATTTACCCACGTTTAGTGCTCTGTGCATAAGGAGAGATGTTTGATGCGATTTGATGGGACAGGTGAATAGTAATATTTGGAGAGAATTTTTCGCTTTTCAAGTGACTAAACGGGGCCAATTAATCCTGATGTCTGCTGCAGGCTACAGCACACCCTCCGGCGCTCGCTGTGGGGGTAGTTTGGCTCGAAGGATCTGCGATTCCGACTCTTTGGGAGTTGGCCAGTTGGGAGGACGGCGCCGCGGTGAGTAGCAGTTACAACCTTGCTCGTGGTTGCTGTCCTCTGGCCTCTGGGGCTCGGATTTCGCTTCGCTGCTCTATCGGTAATGATTTCCCTACCTTTACATGTCCTTATTATGCCTTTCATTTCAGCGATTTATCGATGCTGGTTCCACAAAAGATGCTGGGATTAGTCTTGTCGTGGGTGGTTGTTCCTTGTTTGTGGCTTTTGTCAGGATCAGGCCAGCTAGTCACTTTTGTAGTTGACAAAGGGAACATTCGGATTTTTAAATGATCAAGATTACCATGAATACCCATTTGTGCATTAAATTGGCTAACATGCTCCCATGTAGTTCTACTATCCTCCCCAGTGAATTTAACAAATTCGGGTACCTTGAAATTGTGAGGATATGGTATAGCATCAAAACTCTCAGGATATGGTTTTCTACACACTAGAGTTTTGTCTTTAAGTTCTACACCGAAAGTTTCTTTAAACATAATGGCCAAATCCCTTTTATAATTTTCAAGCAATTGATCATGATAAGGATCATTTGGCCTTTGCACACTAGAAGTAAGATTATTCGGTGTATGATATGGTACCTGGTTCGGCTGTACATACGGTACTTATTGCGAATAAACATTGTTTGGCACTGTACCATATGAATAACCTGAACTTTGGGGAGGTATAGGATAATATGTAGTTGCATATGGACGAACAAAATTACCAGTAAATCCATTTGTTCGACTAGGATCAGCCTGAACAGGATATATACTAGCAATTGGTTCAGGAGATGATTGATAAGCAACTACAGGACCAGAACCGGTCTGACCGGTTTGAACCGGTCTACCAGAACCGGTCTGACCGGTTTGTAAAACCGGTCTGACCGCATTGTGTGGTTCTGGAATCGTTTGACCTTCAAAATAATTCATCGGCATGCCAAATTGAGGCGTGGGTGTTGCCGATGATCCAGGAGGCATTACATGATTTTGTGAAGTACTAGCAACATCAAACTTAGGAGCATTACTATCATTGATCAAAGATTGCTTGCCTAACGAGCTATCAATCATTTTGCTATAAAACAATCTTCCAAACCAAAATTATCTAAGGACGATGATGAATAATACATCGGCCATATATAAGCTTCTAAGGGCGATATATAAATTATCGGCCATACCTTGCTTTATCTCAAGTTGATGATGAAACAACTTGTTTTGGCTTCCATACTTGCTTGATTGTCGCTGATCTTGTTGGCACCACCTTTGCAAGTTGCTTCAATGATTCTCGTTTGTTCATTGACTGCTTCTGACATGGCTTCACACCTCTGACTTTGTTCTGAGGCTTCTTTTGTTCCTGAGCAGCCCCTATCTTCTTATATTTGGCCAAGAGCTCTTCAAAGCTCGGCCTTGCCTTGTTTCTGCCTTTTCCATGTAAACCGGTCAGACCGGTTCTGGAACCGGTTAGACCGCCATCCCCTACTGGCCCAATGTAGAAACTCTCCATGAGGCCCGCTTAATCAATATCACAATTCAGAAAGCATCCAGAGATTGAACTATATGGTTTTTTAATAAACATATGTAAAAGCCAGGGGATGGATCACATGGCCGACTGAAGCACACTAAATCAAAAGATAAATAAGATAAATTCGATTGGATTGTATGTTGGATGATATCTTAATCGGCCATGACCCTTTATATTTATAGGGTGGGATGGTCTTCCCCGTCGAGTTGGTTTACAATATGGGATAAAACTCTAAAGTTCTAAACCTACTCCATCACGACAGAAACCGGTCAGACCTCTTCTAGGAACCGGTCAGACCGGTTTGGCTGTTGCCAGATCAGCTACAGTAAAACCGGTCTGACCGCTTCCTAGAACCGGTCTGACCGGTTGCCCTGGTCTGATAGGCAACTGCCAATTTTGGTCGTCAACAACTTCCATACCTTTACATGTCCTTATTATGCCTTTCATTTCAGCGATTTATCGATGCTGGTTCCACAAAAGATGCTGGGATTAGTCTTGTCGTGGGTGGTTGTTCCTTGTTTGTGGCTTTTGTCAGGATCAGGCCAGCTAGTCACTTTTGTGGTTATCACACGACCTCTGGTTTGCCAGTTGAATCAAAGGAATTTCTGCACTCAGAATGCAAGTTGAATACTGTTGTCGTGTTAGGATTGAACCTTGACCATTGAGAGCCGGATACCAATGTTCTGGAATAGCGGAATCAGTTCCAGTCTATTATGTTTGCTTAGCCTGAGTACCTGACCAACTTAGCCAACATGCTGACGGAATGCTAACACTTAATTGATGCATTCAGAAGGTAGATGATCATATTTCCCAAAGGTATGAAACCAATTGAACTAAAGGTACAATAAAACTAGGGTTATGTTGCCCAATCTCACTGTTAAACCAAATTCTAAATTGTATCCCTGCCATGGAAGCTTCAAAACTAAGAGACGTTCTGGAAACTGTGGAGTTTAGGGAATCAAAGTTTTGATGACCGAGAATATTGATGCTGTGGTGCTAGTGAAGCTATTACTATGTGCTACCTACCAATCTAGTGCCACTTCTGTGCTGATTTTGCAACTCGGTAACCATGTCGATTTTCTATCATCCTCATACCATACAGTTACTACTCTAAATCCAGAAACTGAAATTTGACAATTCAAAACCAATTGGGTTTTCTGAACTGTACCACAATGCATTCTGATTTGTTGTGCCACTATTAGGTCATATTCCCTCCGTCCCAAAAAAGTAGTCATTCTAGAAATTTTAGAATAGATTAACGAGAAAGTGAAATGACCTTGATTGCCCCTAATTATTAGCCATATTTGACACTAATTGGTTGTTGCATGCACATGCACCTAGAATGACTTGTTTTTGGGACAAATTTTGAGTCTAGAGTGTCTTCTTTTTTTGGAACGGAGGGAGTAGTTTTTTTTTTGAAACTCTAGGAGTCTTTGCTATTTCATTAAAACAGAGTGCCAAGTAATTCTGAAGGAAAACAACTCTCCTTGGGGCCTGGACTAGAGATTGCAGATCATAGGTTATTGATTAAGCCTCCGAGGGGATTGGCACCTTTGGTGACCTTTACTGTAAAATGATATCTGATTTGTTACTGCATGTGAAAGGAATAAATAAATAGTATTTGTCAAATTAAATTTCTGCCTTTGCATTATAAATCACTGTGTTTAATGATAGATACACAGGAAAATCGAACCTTGAAATACCAAAGTAGTATGTTTTTCTATTACATTATTACAACTCTACATGAAGAGTCAGTCCAAACTTAGGTGGTCATCCTGTCCAAACTCCAAAGTGAGAAGTGATGTTATCAAACATATACAGAGTCAAAGTGCAACTCATACTGAAGTATCTAGTTAGATGAAGTTAAACACCTTTCTTGTCAATTCCATCACTTTGTTTTGTTGCACCATAGATCCTCAGCTATGAACTGCATCCAGGAGTTGTCTTTACCATGCTCATTTGAACCAGATGACTGTCCAGCATCCCCGATGTTCGTAAAGTTTTCTTGTTTTTCTTTAACTTGTGATGAGCTGCACTCGCCTTGCTTTTGCTTCTGAAACTCTCCGAACACCACATTTTTCTTGAACACCCGACACAATGCATACGAGTCCTGTAAAATAACAATAAGAATTGACATCATTTCCATTTCCTTTTGTTACTCCTACTGAAGATATCAAGTTCAACCATGTGGGGTGAACAACTATTGCCATGCAAAATTTAATACTAGTATAAGCTGTTCCTTGAGCTTTCCATCCCTTCACTGAACATATACGACTATATACTTGAAACGTTTGACTAAATCATTTTGCTGGAAGCTTTTGCTGAGTTCTATGTCCTGTTTGTTCAAATTACATTCCATGTTTACCATTTTTGTCTTAAGAGATAGTATCCAGAGTTAGAAAATTCAGCATCAAGCACAGTAAGAAATGGAGAATGTGCAGATTCAGAGTGATGCCAAAGAATTTTATTAGAACACAAGCGATCACTATCTCCAAATGGTTTTACTGTAGTGCTTGCTTTCGAACCAATTAGGTAATCATGAATGATTTTAGTTCTACTCTTCTCTGGTTCATAGAAATATCAACTCAGAAGTCAGAGCTGATATCATGCTGCTAAAAAAATTCAATTAGAACATGAGCAATCACTCATACCTCATAATAGTCTACTGTGATACTTCCTTTGGAACTGAAATATGTAGTCATGAATAATTTTGGTTCAACTGTTTAGTTCATAGAAATGCCATAATGCCTTCTCTAACAAAACTAATATAAGTTTCAGAGTAACATCCTAATTTTATTTTTGCTTTGTCAATGTTCCGTGTTCTTCAATCTAATTTACTCTAAACATGGATCAGCCATTTATCAGTTTTGGCTTAAGTTTTCTACTATTAAGTAAAGTAGGAGTGGGGCATGTAGAATAAAGTGTAAAGCCACCGACACAACACTGGACCACACTGAAGGATGTGTCTAAGCTTTTAAGGTAGCATCCACATGCAACTGACCTATATTATGTATACTCTGAAGTCTGCATCATGAGTTGATGACCGCACCTAGCCACATATTAAACTGTGTACACTCATGGTGTATCATTTCACATCCTCAACAAGGAATTGGATGTTAAATTTGTCTCATCAAGAGCACCAGAAAAAGTGTACCATGTATGGCCCCATTAGATAACTGGAAAGAAACTTCTGCTGTACTTTGCAAAGTAGCTATGGTCCATGGAAGCAAGGAATACTTTATGGGTGCCACAGATGGATACGGGGAGAAAAGGGGAGAAGAGCCCTAACTTTACATGCACTCCATGCATAAACAACGTAGCTTCCTGAAGCTACCAATGCCCTAATTTGCTTTCTATATGTTTCATAGTCAATTTTTCTTTAGCATATTTTTTTTTAAAATTCTTGCCTATTTAAGACACATTTATTAATACAGAGAACTGACATCTTCTTATCCGGGGATGTTGGCTAATTTTTTGATAAAATTGAATGAAAACTGAGATCACTAAATGCACCAGAAGCAACACACAAAGGTTTGACTGATATTGAAGTATACGTAAGTCTATTGGAAGATGAATGTCACCTGAATTCCCATGGTGTTCTCGCATTCACTTTCCTCGATGCGGTACTCATGCATCACCCAGTTGGTCCTGAGCCCCTGAGGAGCTCGACCCTTGTAGTAGACCAATGTCTTCTTCATGCCAATCGGTCTGTTCTGGTAGTTGACCCGCCGATCTTTGCCTGTTGATTTCCAGTATCCCGCTTGTGTTGCCCGGTTTGTGCGACATCCATTTGGATACTTCCTATCCCTTGGCCCAAAGAAATACCACTCGGGGTCTCTGCTAGGCAGGAATGATTTCTCTTCCAAAACAAAAAATATCTCAATTTCAGTCAGGGCTGAGATCTCAGGATGAGCAACTGATGAACTGAATAAACTTGAACTTCAGATTACCTGCCAACTCCCAAGGCTCGCATTTGTAGAGGTCTACTTCGGGGATTATGTCGAGCTCGATGCTGAGCCCATGGACCTTCCTCTTGAGGTAGTAGTTCACAAGCTCCTCATCAGTTGGATGAAACCTAAAGCCTGGTGGGAGATCAGCCGGCGCCATGGCCTCCCAGCTCGCTGCCTCCTTTCTTTCTGATCTTTCTCTTTGTCTTTACCCTTTGTCTTTCCCTTCCGTCGCCCGCCGGCCACTGTGCTCTTTAGCTCCTCCGTGAGATGATTCAAAGCCTGACCTACAAGTAGCCGTGTTTCCCTTTACAGGATTCTCACACAAGCTCTGGACGTCTTACAGCACTGCCCGATCTTCTTTTCTTATCTTTTAACGAAACCGACCTTTATTTTGTTTTTCTGGATTTCATGCGACTGATTGTGTAGCGCTGTATTGGGATGCGAAATCTGTCACGGCATTGCCGCCATGCGCCGTGGGGGTATGTTCTTTTGTTTACTGAACTTGTTTTTGTGTCTCAGAAGCTTGATCTCTTTGAAGTGTCATAGAGGAGGACTAAAGACAAGGGCGATCTAGTAATATGTCTCTATGTATCGGGATCAGCACTGCAAAACAGAAAGTTTAGGGAAGGTAAAAAGAAAAGGAAAGGTCCATGCAGCCATGAGGCCTTCCAGTGTCAATGAGCTTGCATTGCTATCTATTTAGCCATCTAGATCAGACAAAACTTTTAGCTTTGGATTTTGATAAAGGAGTACTCGAGTACTATGGATCATCACTCACTTTTTTATAGTCTGCATATATGTCTCTGCATGCATAAACTTGATTGTCTTCCATAGAAAGTTAACGTTGAACAGTAGATATGATCTAGATCCTTTCTTTCTTGAATCAAAGACTTAGATACGACGATCACAATCTCAATCAATATAACATAGATTTTATTTCTATTGCAATCATGTTGGGGGAAATTTTGTTCTGTTCATATTTTATTACTCCTTTTTTTTTCTTCTAACTTCCTCAAACTACAATGACAACATGCATGTAAAGAGGTCTGCAAGTATAGTCTTAGCCAATTCTACAGAAAAGACAGGCATCACTTTCAGCTGCATGTGGTCTAAAGCAAATTTTGCTGCTAAATGTAGATTTGCAAATTGCTTTCACAGTTGATATGCCTGCCGAAATGGTGGAACGGTTCAAAGGTGATGCCAGGGTACTGTCTACTGTCTGTGTGTTGACATTAAGTGGGCACTCTGAAGTCTGAACATGCAGAGGCAACACGCTTGCAACAAAGTCTCACAATGAAGATACGTCTCACAATAATAGCATTGTGTTGTATCATCTTTGTAAGCATCAAGCTGAACTAAAAAAGATGATACAACACAATGCTATTATTTTGCCAAAATCAAGAGGAAAGTATTCGTTATTGTAAATCTGTTGTTGCAGAACTTCTCATGGAGTAATTTGCTGACATGTTGAATAATGTAGTCCAAGATTTTTAAGGTAGGAGGGTCTGAAGGATCCCTGCATTTGTGTTTATTGTACCTGGAAGGGATTCTGATTGACATTCCAGCAAGGTTACTGCCAACAGCATGTGGTAACCTGACCTCTGATCTTGCTTATGGATATAGTATTCCTTCAGCTCTTGATCGTGAACCCAAGCTTATCAAAGCATGTCGCAACTGAGGGCATGTGATTGAACCTCCTATTATCCTATTAGGCTTTTCCATAATACTGGATTTATAGAGACCTTTATATGCAATATGATATAATTAGAAGAACAATAATGAAGTTTGAACAAGTAAGCCAATTAGCCTTCGTGGTTATATATATGTGTGCTCAAATTAAGGGAAAGCTGGTTTCTTATGAGTGAGATAGATATTTGATGCACTATGTAATATGAGCTAATGGTTTTGACAAGTAATCTTTAAAGTTTTCAGTAATGTAATATATGTATGGGAATAATATCCTCATGTAAACCGATGAACTGCTTTGACTTAACATTTTGTTTCATTTTCCATTTCTTTTTATTGGCACAGACTGCAGATACAATTACACAATATGATCAGAAGTGGGCGGCGGATTTGGTGCTTGGCACAACTTGAGAGGACAGGTATACTAGTCATAATTGTCTTCAATTTCCATTCATACTGCGCATTATATTTCACTTGACATATAGGCACAAGACAAAAACTATGCAATGGCATAGCTATATCCACTCTGCTTCACAGAAAAGAGATCACCCAAAAAGAACAACACATTCGACGAACAACCAAAAGAAGAAGAAAAGAAACAAAAAAATCGAGGAGCAGATTGTTCCTATATACTTATGTAGTATAGTAAATATAACCCTCCTTATGAACTCAACTCAAGGAAGGCTCCAACAACAACCTTGAGGCGGTAACGATCCTTCAACTCCCAGCAATAGGATGGAAGCTGAAAACCCAAAGGATGCCTGCTTATTGATATGATCTCACACCGAAGACTCGATCGCGGTGGTTATTAATAGCTATGCAGCAGTAGCATCTTGATCAGAGAAAAAGAAGGAAAAAAATAGTTATTAGGAGAATTTTTTCAGCTGCAGCATCTTTGAGCAAAATCAAAGTCTTCTCAGCTGGCCAGGGCCACACAGGAGGTGCTGTCCTCGGCGCCGTCGGCCGTGCTGGAGCACCATGCGTCGTCAGAGATGAACTGCATCCAGGATTCGTCCTTGTCCGCTTC
Source organism: Echinochloa crus-galli (assembly GCA_900205405.1). Lineage (NCBI taxonomy): Eukaryota > Viridiplantae > Streptophyta > Magnoliopsida > Poales > Poaceae > Echinochloa > Echinochloa crus-galli. The sequence goes on from OAMR01000324.1 coordinate 481,208, forward strand.
ATCATCGGCGCCACCTGACGTTGAGCCGACCGGCACGTCTGGCGACGGGGTCTGGTACTCCTGGCTGCCGCTGGTGAGCAGCTGCTGGCAGGCGCCCTCCAGCAGCGCCATGCTGCACTGCGCTTGCAGGCCGTCCACCTCGGTGCAGATGGCGTTCTTCTTGAAGACCCGGCATAACGCATAGGTGTCCTGATCATGAGAGTGCAAGCACAGAGAGAAAAGCAAAGCAAAATTCAGTATTGCAACATAATATCTTTATCTTTTTTTTGCTGCTAACTTATGTGCTACACTGATGCATGATTATGCTTGTACTTCATGCTACATTTGCTAAATAATGTTTGCTGAGAGCAAATCAAGCAGCATTGTCCTTTACTAATGCAGCTTATGCATGCAGTGCTCTATTCTACTCTTGATATGAGAAAAGAGAGGGCTTGAAAGAAGACTGCAAGGGAAGGGAATGAAGGGTGTGAGGCTGATGATGGGTTCAGCATGGAATAAAGTGGAAAGCGCGCGACACCGACTTGCTTGGCCATGAGAGCGGGAAGAGGGCGAGATGGTATGCTTTGTTTTGCTTTGCCCTTTAATACCCCATGGACATGATCAATGCACAGCCGAACGCAGATCATGTCTGCTGGTCTTAGGATAAAGAGACGATCAGAGGATTATTGACAACATATGTATAACATGCCTGTCCACCAAAGAACTAATACAAAGGCCTTTGCTCCTTTATTTGTTCTTGGTCAGCAAGGTCGTTACAGATTTGTCTCATCGGAGTGGAGGAGAAGGCAAAGGTGTACCAAAGAATGACTACTACGTACACACTGCTAGTACTGCTACTACCTAGCGCGGTATGTACGTACAAACGCAACAAAGGAGTTTTAATCCGCCCTTGCAGAAATTTTCTTTATCCAGGTCACGGCAAAAGGAAAAAAAAAATAAAGGGGCCGACTTCTCAAAGTCCTAGCACATAGCACATGATCACGATCATGCATGTGCAGCTTCTACATATATGTAAAAGCACTCATGCATGGATAAATATAGCAAAGAAATGCATGGATAAATATAGCTTCATCATGAGTGCAGGTGTGCTTATTCAGATTCAGTATCAAGCTGCTACCCCTGCAGCTGATGATACATCACCCAGAGAGCTAATAAGCTAGGTACAGACAACACATGAAAATTAATTAAGCTGGCCTGGATCGATCACAAATTAAATTGAACCTGGATGGGCAGCGTGTCCTCGGCGTCCTTGTCGTCGAGGCGGTACTCGTGCATGACCCAGTCGGTGCGCACCCCCTGCGGCGCGCGGCCGCGGTAGTAGACGAGCGTCTTCTTCATGCCGATGGGGCGGCCGCCGTGGTGCAGCACGCGCCGGTCCTTGCCCGTCGACTTCCAGTACCCCGCCCGCGTCGCCCGGTTCGTGCGGAACCCGTTCGGGTACTTGCGGTCGCGCGGCCCGAAGAAGTACCACTCCGGGTCACGGCTCGGCAGGAACGACTTGTCTGCATCATCACAACATGATATATCTCGATCGTCAGATGATATATAGATGCATGATCATATCACTTGCTAATTGCTATAGTGTGCATACGTACCTGCGAGCTCCCATGGCTCGCACTTGTAGAGGTCGACCTCGGGGATGATGTCCAGCTCGATCTTGAGCCCGTGGATCTTGCGCTTCAGGTAGTAATTCACCAGCTCCTCGTCCGTCGGGTGGAACCGGAACCCCGGCGGAAGCCCCACCGGCGCCATTTCTATATATGTATATCGATCGGCGGCGGTGATCAGGCACCGCAGCCGCACCGGCGATCGATCAACCTGGCCGAGGACGGCGCCCGTGCAGCTAGGGCGAGCGGCGATCCCTGCCGATGCCGGCCACGGGGAGCTAGTGGGTGTGGCGGCCGAAGACACCTTGCTTGCTCCGCTCCTCTTTGGGCACTGCTACGCGCTGCTGCGGATCGATGCCTTTACCAGCGACCCCTTATAAGTAGTTTTTCTCTTCTCTCGATCGCCGGCGTCAGCTGGGGCCGACACGGACGCGGACACACAGCAGTCATGCCTCTCTCACGATTCTGGGCGATCGGATGGCCACCTTTAGTTGCTCTTTTCCAGATTCCCGAGCCCTCGCAAGCTTGACCCTTTTCTCCACGGGCTCCATATCCTTCTGTAGATGACCACCACCTCTGACCGACCTCTGTAGTCTGTCCAACACCCTGAGAACTCCGGCTCTCATGTAGCTGCAGTGACACTGCACCTGCAGGTTTTACGGCGTACTCTAGACCCTGTAGCATGGCTGTGTATGGTTCTCCAATGTATATTTTGTGTTCATTGCCTTTATTCATGAGAGGTCAATAAACACGCATCATGGTCGCATGGATATATCTACCTCATACAATTGCATGTACATACATAACCTGTTTTATTTGTAGATATACATTGGAGGAGATCGATGTAGATGCACAGAGATATGTCATGTGAATTGAATTCTTAAAACTAGTTAGCATTTCCGCTTGACATCTCAATTTGCAAGGGCCAAATAAAGGATGTGTGTAGTGTAATGAAGCTACCTATGCAAACAGTAGAGGATTTGTTATATAAATAATAATAACACATGGAAAGTTCTTGTGTGCATGGCTTAATTGATACAATCGAAAGATATGTGAAGGAATGAAATGTGAGAACGAATGGCAACTAGGTAACTGGAAAATAAAAAATTCCTTCTTAATACAAAGATACACAGCTCTCCTGCGTATTCGAGAGAAAAAAAACTGGAAAATAAAAAAGAGCAATTAAGTGTTGTTATGTCATCTAAACACTACTCGTATTGTAAAATGAAAGAGCATGCCCCGGCCCGGTCCAAACTTGCCGCTGTTCTTTTTTAATTAAAGCCTCAAGGAGACTTGAACATGGGTGGTATAGACGTACGTACGTACATTCACACCGACTCCTAAGTCCTAACTTGCTAGTGTGTTTTTTTGAAAGATCATTGCCAGTGTTTATTGTTATTGTTTCTAGCTTGTTTGATCATCTCCTGATCGAGAAGGGAATCGAATCGAACACCGTGCTGCCAACTTGCCATGCATGTTGATGGATCTGTGTATATGTATGCACTGCGTGACAAAAAGTAGAAAAGAAGAAGAAGGCGATGAAAGAAAACAGGCTGAGCTAAAGAACGGCAGGGAAAAATATCTTTAGAAGTCTTGATGAAGAAGGGGATACAGAGAAGCTTTGCTGTCCCAGCCACCCTTTGGTGTGCGCCATGCACCATCCGGCTTTTACTTTCAGGGATAAGTGTTCTTCACCTTTGGATCGGTACGGTGTTGTGGTGCCACAAACACAAGTGGTGGTGGTGGTGATGATGATCTGAAGTACATTGTGAAAACCAGAGAAATGCAGGTACAAAAACTGATGGACGATCCCGATGCTCTGAGCACTTTCAAGTTTTCCTGACAAATTCAGAACAGTACGGTCTATAATCCCGGGACCGGAGGTGCATGAAGGGCCTGTTTAGATGCAAATTTGGGAGGGTGAATTTGGGAGGTAGATGTCACTTCGTAATCATTGCGACACTGTAGCATTTTCGTTTGTATGTGCGAAAAATTATCCAAAAATTGATTAATTAGGCTCAAAATGTTCGTCTCGCAGAGTACAACAAAACTGTGCAATTAGTTTTTAATTAGTTTTTGATTTTATCTACATTTAGTACTCCATGCATGTTATGACATTTTGATGTGATGGGGAATCTTCTTTTTGCATAGTGTATTTAGGAGTTGCTTTTGGGGAACTTTTTGGAACTAAACACCACCGAAGATCGAAAATCTGAACGTAAAACCTGTCTCATCGTAGGTTGATGAAGATGGAGCCAGGAGCCAGTCTCGCGCGTTTGGAGATTTATATTATACTCCTTAAGAAGTAAAATGCAAATTAATCTCATGGCATGCTTGCTGAACAAAGCTGTCGGTTAATTAAACTATGTTTTCCAGACATAACTAGCCGCGCGCCAAGCAAAAGTTCCATATCCATGTGAAGAAAGAGCTAGGTGCGTTCGTCAGACAATCTAGTCTTCTGACTGGTCTCTGTCTGGTGGGTGTATGCGCCGGCACGGTCCATAGGCCATAGGCGTGGGCGTGGACGATGGAGCCTTGAGTAAACCCAACTTAAGCTCAACGGCAATATAATATAGTTGAATTGCTCGACGAGTCGGCGGATGCTTATTTGGCCTCGACGCGCCAAGGCATGGTAGTGGTAAGACGGCCGCCCCGCTGAGGAAGGTGATCGGATGAGACATCGACTCATTGAGACACAGACGGCGAACGCACGCACGCTGCAAAGTGCAAAGCCAAGCCCCCCTAAATAGCTTCCGTGCATTTTTTAGCACAGTTGGCTTAGAAGCCCATCTAGCCACCAAAGCGCGCGGGGAGGAACGGACGGCCCAGAAAATCGACTAGCAAGTTTTGCCGTCAGCGTGCCGTTATCGCGTAAGGCAAACAGAAATTTTCCACGCGCGGAACTTTTTGCCCTGCTTTGAATTTTTGGTGCCAGACGAATCGAGAAATTTTCCACGCGCGAAAATTTTCCCCGGCTTTGAATTTTTGGCGCGAGCCAAATCGAAATTTTTTTCGTATTGAAAGTGTTGATTCAATTTTTTTAATAGAGCAATATAAATAGTTGAATGGTTGTCTAATAAAGCCTTTATCGAAATGTTGAACTATATTGAGTAAATTGTTGAGTTAGATATACACAAATTGTTTAATACAACTATATAAATAGTTGAATGAGCATCTAATAAAGTCTTTATCGAAATGTTGAACTATATTGATTAAATTGTTGAATTTGTATATTCGGAGTGTTAAAAATAAAATAAAAAAATGTTGAATTTGTATATTCGGAGTGTTAAAAATGAAATAATAAATTGTTGAATTGACAAACCTGTGAGTAGTGTGCGGTGGCTAGATTTTTTTCCGTTATCGCTCTAAAAATATATTCATATTGGATCTTATTCTGTCGCATTAATTACAAATAACATGGTAGTTTAAATGGATTTAAAAAATAATTAACGATTCAAGAGAAAATCGCATTTGAAGGTTGAAACTCAAACTAGATTCCCGTCCGTGGCTGGCTGACGTCGCTGACGTCGGACGTCTTTGGCTCACCCGCCCGCTGCTGTGAAGCCGCTTCGGATCCAAATAAATATGCGATCACAATCGTTACACGGATCTCAAACAGTGCAAGCTAGCATGTAAAAAAACTTGTGGAACCTATAGGAATCCTAAGCGCAGAGGAGTCGGAGAGCGGCCCGTGTACGTTTTGCACATATGGGCCGGCCCTTTGACTACGATAGCTCCGATCCGGCCCATGCGGGAACGGATCCTGGTCGATCGAGTCTCGAGGCGATTAACGAAGGCACGAGGCGTGTCCACGTCACGGAAGGGCAGAGATCGGAGGAATTGACAAACATGTGAGTAGTGTGCGGATGGGTGAAAAGCTCCCTACGGTCGACGTGCATTTTGGCATTTTTGCTGTTTTGTTATTCAGAGGGCTGCAAAAAGTAGGGCTCGAAGTCTCGAACACGTTCTGCACCGAAGCGGCGAAGGACGAAGGTATCTTCCATCTCCATCGAAAGAGCCTTTTTCCGGGTTTATTATTTACTGGACCTTTCGTCGTTTTTTTAATAAGTAGAAGATCTTTCATTTTTGAATTATATATAAAACGCTCAGATTACAAATAGTGGAAATTAAGTATAGCCAAAACTTCTTTTATTACAAACAAATATGATCTCACAAATTTTATTATTAGTGAGATTAAGAGACACAAGCCCTTTCAATTTTAACAGCACCAAAAATAGTTTGAGTATATATGATTAGCCTTGACTAGATCCACTACTATTTGTCGAAATTACACGTACAAAACGAACGCGATAGACGACATATTGGCATTTCTGTGCTCTAGGTTGCCTTGCGTGGCTGCGTTTGTTGCAAAGCAACATCTTCACCAAAGAACCACTATTCTCTAGCTATTGCTATCGACATAGCGATGACGTCCAAAAGGCCCTCTCTCATTTGTACTATGCTAGTCGAGAAAGAGTTTCAGTTGACCCGGCCTTCTACTGATGTTTCAATAATTTTTTATGTGATTTAGCAAATGATATATCCCTATTTCTTTAGTTATAAAAAGTATATTTATCTTACAGTTTACATGCCGGATTATCAGGAGTGATTTGGCATCATATTACAGAAAAATGTAACTGCTTTTTGCATCTGTACAACGTTGGTTATGTGAGGTTACATTGATGAAACCTTTGGGAAATGTAGACGTGACAGTGAAACAAAAGTCGTGCAAGGAAAATGCATCATTTGAGCAGTATGTTACGCCATATATGTATTTAGTCATAACATACTACACCACACAGTAGAGTAGCGTACTAGCGTGTGTAATTCGTTGCACGTCAAAATTTGAATTGAAGGTGAAAACGGAGCAATTAACCGCATTATCTCTTTTGACATGTGAGGCACCATATTAGCGAAGTTTCAACCTGGCTTGGAGCAAAATTGGGCGCGAACGGTGCCGAGGCCAAGCGCTTCCCAATGAGGTCGAGGTCTGGAGGATCTCGAGATGGGGGAGGCGGGAGCTCGAGTGCGGCCGGCATGGTGGTGGAACTCGTCATCGAGTCCCTGAACGGCTGTACACCACACTACAGCTCTGGCGCAAACGGTAGGTGGCAGAAAATGTGACTGGGTCGGATGAACAGTACAAAAACAGTGGTTGGATGAACCCACTACATGCCGCATTCTCAGGCGAGATTTGGCATCATATTACGAAAGAAATGTAACCGCTTTCTGCTGCTCGTTGATGATGAGGTTGCATTGACGTGACAGTGAAAAAACAGACTCGTGGTTGTGGTTGTACATGAATGGTCGGTCAGAAACAGGCAAAGAAAAGGCACCATTTGAGCAGTGTAGAGGGACTGGCTGTTTTATATGTGAGACCTAGACCTGTGCCCTGTTTAGTTCCCTTCAAAAGCCAAACTTTCTCTCTCCAAATTTCACTATTGATCACCTATCACATCAAATCTATCTCCACATGCATGGAACACTAAACGTGGTTAAATAAAAAAACTAAGTGTCGGTGCCGGAATTGGTCGGCCAATCCCCGGCGCCTAAACAGAATGCGCTGTGTCCCGTCCCTTTGTAAACGCCTCCCCTCCTTTCTTTCCTTGGTCTATAAAAGGGAGGTCAGGACACACGGGACGGCAGGGGGAACGACATCCCAACACTCGCTCTCAGGGACTTGGAGAAATCTCCTCTCCCACCTTGCTTGTAGCCCCCCACTGCAAGCACTCCGGTGCAAGATAGTACAGCGCCCTTGAGCGCATTCTGCTGGACGTACGACCCCACGGTCGGAACCAGGATAAACACCGTCTCATTGTACTAAGCCCTTGCATCAACCGTCAAGGGACGGGACACAGCGCATTCTGTTTAGGCGCCGGGGATTGACCGACCAATTCCGGCACCGACAGTGGCGCGCCAGGTAGGGGCTAGCGCTGTGATCGACCACACCCGACAAGTTCCCTTG
>OAMR01000324.1:511330-544245 GCA_900205405.1 Echinochloa crus-galli
TCCCTAAACTTACTAAACTGTGTCATCTAGATCCAAAGTTCCAAAAATACCCCTATATTAGTGATGTTTTTCGATCTCTTGATCTATGTCGCCGTGAAGGCCCTCCGCGCGCCACCGTGAAGCTCCTCCGCGCGCCGCCGCGAGCGCCGCGAAGCTCCTCCTCCGTGAAGCTCCGTCGCGCCCCACGACGTGCCGCCGGCCATCTCCCCCGCGTGGCGCTCCTGCTCGCATCCTTCTCCTCTTTGTTTCTCGTTGTCGGCGCCGCCCCACCTCCGCGTCGTCGGCGCCATCTCTCCTCCGCGTCGAGCTCCTCCTCTGCGACGCCGCGCCCTCCTCTGCGTCACCGCCGCCCGTCCTCCGCGTCGAGCTCCTCCACTTCGTCGTCGTCCTCCTCCGCGTCGCCATGGCGTGTGGCAGGGTAGGTTTTGGTGCATGTTGATAGGGTTTCGCTCCATGTTGCAAGAACATGTTTAACATGTTTCGGATGTTCAAGAAAAATGTTGCAACTGATTGATGTGAATGTTGCAAGAATAGATCTGGGATGTTCTAGGGGTTCGCTCCATGTTGCAACAACACGTTTCACGTGTTTCGGATGTTCCAGGAGAATGTTGCAACTGTTTTGACGTGAATGTTGCAAAAATAGATCTGGAATGTTTATTGGTTGCAATGATTTTTTACAATGTTGCAGTTGCATAATTTTGATGTTGCAATAGCCTTGTCTTGATGTTGCATGAAGTTTGATTGGATGTTTCGTATGAAATTCGATTGGATGTTTTATATGAATGGGATGTTTAACGAAACATGTTCTGATGTTGCGGTGGGAATTTTTACTCAACTCCTATGGCAACTGGATGATATTCGATGGCGTCTGTTTCTGTAGGTGTCCCCAATGTTGCAACCGGTGGCTTTTCATGTTTCGTCTATGATGTTGCATATATTATTTTTGTATGTTGCAAAAAGTTCACATGTTACATACAACATTACATACATGTTACGGCGGGAATTTTGCATGCTACAGTACCGTCCGATATTTTAACCACCGTCGGACGTCCGGGCGCCCGAAACGTAAAAGCAAGGCAAGCGGCAACCTTAACGGTTGACCTCCTCCGGGGTCCAAGCTGTAAATGTGGCGGGGCCTGCCCTGGAGGATGGAAATGGGCCTCCAGCAGCACCGTGATGTGATCGGGCAAGCCCTGGCCCAGTTCACGAACCTCGAGAGCCCAGTTATGTTTGGACCCGGTCCACACCACACTTCCGCAATCGGCTGTTTGGTTGCCCTCCATGTTTTGCCATGTCTACGTGCCGCACCACAAAAAAGCTGTTGTTTGCTTGCTTGTAAGCTGCGGCGTGTCATAAAACTCCAAACTGATTTACGTGTAGTCTACACGGTGTAGACGGTAGACCTGTGGCGGCCATTTTCTCCGCCGTGGCTTCGGCACCGCCGCAAGCGCGGCGTGGTGACCTATGGCCAGCGGCCAAACAGGCCAGGCGCGGATGGCCACAAGGCCAGCGTTCGCGTCTCCGCTGTCCCGGTCACACTCACACCGCGCACGGCGGGCCCGTGGAGAGCTCAAGGCACGGGGGCTGATACGGTGCACCGCACGGGAGCACCGTTTACACCTGTGGGTCGTGACGCGACAGCCTTGATGTCCGTGCACGGTAGAACTGGGAGAGCCATGGTCCATAGAGTTTTTCGGTTTTCCAGAAGCGCAGGTAGCCAAAAATGAATGGAGTGCACATTTCATAGGGAGAGGCAGAGGTGGAGTGCGCTGTACACGTCTCCCTCCACGGCTAACTCACTGACCATGACGGCCTACGACGAACCACAAACCCTGGGTGAGCTGTTGATCCTTGTCACAACGTAGAAAAATCGTGCCCTTACATTTACGCCGATGGCTACGTTTATCTCCGGGATTACCCGTGCCGTCTGCCTGTTCCATGTACAAGTTTTTAAAGCTACCACCATCAGCCCACGGAGGCATGCACTGTCACAGTGACACGCACGTGCCGGGGGCTCTGCACCGTTGACCGGCGCCGATGCCGTGTCAACTGCTCCCAGCGCCGCCGGCCCATCACCACTACACCAGCCCAAAACCACAGCCCATCATCAGCTCGAACAGATACCACCCTGAACGAGCACCACTCGCCGCCCACTGACAAACAGACCCATGAGATTCCGGACCCACCCTCCAGACAAACAGCACAGTTCGACAGCCACACGCACACGCGAGAGGGCGGAGGAAGCAATTAGCATGGGGATTAAAGAGCCCTAATCACACAATTAAGCAGGGTTCCTTTCCTTTCTTCCGCGGTGGTGGCGGAACGGTCACTTCTCCGGTTCCCCTCGACCGACGAGCGCGTGAGATTTGCGAAAAGGCCCCCCACGTTTATAAAGCGGAGCCCAGCCTGTCTCCTCCCCGCACGAATTCGAATCCGCGGGAGGTGCATAGGAGGGAGACCGGCGGGTGATTCGGTGCGCCTGGGCCGGCGATGGCGTCGCTGTTCGGCAACGGCGGCTTCAGCTACTCCTCGGGGTCGGAGGGGGAGGACGAGGACGAGGGCACGGAGGGGTACCGGAAGGGCGGGTACCACGCCGCCCGCCCCGGGGACCGCTTCGCCGGCGGGAGGTTCGTCGCGCAGCGGAAGCTCGGATGGGGCAACTTCTCCACCGTCTGGCTCGCCTACGACACCCTCCACAGCGTACGCACGCGCTCGCCCCCACAATTCCTTTTTTATTTGTTTCTTGTTATTTTTGCTCGATACTAGATAGTAGTTTCTTTTTCCCATTTTGCGTGTTCTTTGTGCAACCTTGTGCACTTGCTCGGCTGTTCCGGTGGCTTTTGGATTGTGGAGAGTTGGGTGGAGGTTGTTTGGAAGCTTGCTGCTACCGGAATCCGAAACAGTGCAGCTTTGTCTTTTCAACCATGTTCCATTCCTTGTCTTTTGTGTTAAATTTCTGTTCTCCAGAAGAGCTTTGCGGGCAGCTGAACATGTATTCAAGAGCGAAATGGTGCTTTTGATCCCAAGAGTGTAGCTTTCCTTCACATCAATTACTGCTGCCCGTGCTCAATTCCAGTTTGTCATCAACTTCATCCTTTCTCTCAACTCTGTATAATAATTTACTGATTGGAATGTTGCAATTGCAAATTTGACAGAAATTTGTGGCCCTGAAGATCCAGAAGAGCGCGAGGGATTACGCGCACGCGGCTCTCCACGAGATCGAGCTGCTGTCGGCTGCAGCAAAAGGAGACCCGACGAATTCCAAGTGCGTTGTGCGGCTGTTGGACCATTTCAAGCACGCTGGCCCCAACGGGCACCACGTTTGCCTGGTCACCGAGTTCCTCGGTGACAGCCTGCTCCGGTTGATACGGTACAATAGAAATAAGGGCATTGGGCTGAGCAGAGTGAAGGAAATCTGCCGGTCAGTGCTGGTCGGCCTTGACTACCTGCACCGCGAGCTCGGCATCATCCACACGGATTTGAAACCGGAGAATGTTCTTCTGGTTTCAACAATTAACCCGGCCAAGGATCCTGTGCGCTCTGGGCTCACCCCAATTCTTGATCGGCCTGTGGGGAGCCAGTATGGTGGGACAGTGATCAGTTTCAGTGAGAAGATGCTTAGAATGAGAGCAAGACGTGCCGTGGCAAAGATTTCGCAGAGGCGGGTTTCAATTGGCGGGGTTGCAGCTCAAATAGAGAAGGAGAGGAGCCTTGATGGGATCAGCTTGAAGTGCAAGATTGTCGATTTTGGGAATGCCTGCTGGGCCGATCAGCAGCTTGCTGGTGAAATACAGACAAGGCAGTACAGAGCTCCGGAGGTTATCATCGGTTCTGGGTACTCGTATCCTGCTGACATGTGGTCATTCGCTTGCATAGCCTTTGAGCTTGCCACCGGTGACTTGTTGTTTGATCCCAAGAATTGCCAGGGATGCAGCGAAGATGAGGTAAAAAGAAAAACTACAATTTCTGTTTGTTGCAGCATGATTTTGCTTACCAAATTCTTAGGATTAACAGTTTCTGCACATATTGAAAATACCATTGTGGAGTTGGGGCATTCGCTTTGTTGCCAGATTTCGTGGGAACGAGCTACCCTACTTTTCTTCATGCCTGTATTGCAGACAACACCGTATTTGGTGTGTTCCAGCTATTGTTGTGCCCATCCACCAACTTTCAGACACTCCCTTGCAACTTTTTGGGCATTCAAACAATAGCAGTGATATATTTTTGCATCAGATTGTGGGCTTCAGAATTTTAAAAATGTGCAATATGTAATTGTGTAAAGATGTACCCAACCTGACAGCTGCCAACTTAGCTACTGAAATCTTTATAGAATTGAAATATGAATAAAGGGTCCACTCTGGCAGTATTTAAATGAACTTACCAACTTTGATGTGCAATATTTGAGGTGCACTATGAGATTCTGCTATGTGAACAGTTTTTTTTCCCTTGCGGTAATATGCTTCTGGGTTCCTTTCTATCATGATCTTGCAAAATAACCTCCAATTTAGTATGCACTTTCAATTGGATAGCTGAACTGTTAGAATCATTTTGTGTAATGACTGTAAGAAGAAACTTTGTTTTGTGCAAGTGAAGGTTACAAAATAGACAGGCCTGAACTTGTGAGCTGTTCTGTCTGTACTGACCTTCTCTTTCTGGAAAAGAGATGGAATAGAATTATTTGTTCTTGTTGCCGGATTTAATGCCTAGCACAAATTTAAATATCAAGGAACTGAAAAATAAATACTCGCATGTACGAACTTCTCTGCTCTATTACCTGCTCAATTGCTCTATTAATGCGAATCTGATATCATACTTATCATGCCTATGTAAGATTCTATGTCAATTGTACTCCTAAATCAATCAACTCCGGATGTTGACTCCTGTCTATCAAGTCTACTGCTATGTTTTGTTATCATCAATCGATATATTCATCAGCCTATTTGTTATCTATCTATAGGACCACTTGGCTCTGATGATGGAAACTCTTGGAAAGATGCCGCGAAAGGTCACAATAATCTCTCATTCTCTCTTTAGCCAGCTATAGGAATTTCCCTCGAATCTTATTTTGTTGTCTTTCAGGTTGCTAGCTCAGGAACTCGTTCTAAGGATTACTTTGATCGGTATGGTGATTTAAAGAGGATTAGGAGACTGAAGTTCTGGCCCTTGGACCGTGTACTTGTTGAAAGGTACAATTTCACTGAACCTGACGCCCAAGGGTTTGCTGACTTTCTTCGGCCAATACTAGATTTCATACCGGAGGACAGGCCTTCTGCCACGCAGTGCTTGAAACACCCTTGGCTTAACTGATCCGATGAGATCTGGAAGACTAATCAATAGAAGTTTATACATACTATAAGACTCTGTGACCGGGGACTGCAGATATCAATGGACTTTAACGTAACATAGTTTTGAAGTCAGGATCTACGTAATTTTGGTTCAGCTTGATTAGGCATGGCGCTTCAGCTTCTTCTTTCTTCGTGATATATCATGTGTTGTGTTGGAGGCGCAGAGCTAAAGTGATGTTAACCTGCGTGTGTTAGTAGGTCCAAATATTGATGTAAGTTTAATATTTGGTAATGTGATCTGGCCAACGACCTTTTCCTTTTGCTGAGAAGATTTCAATGCAGTTGCTCAATGGATTGTGGGCTGTAAAGCTGCCTGTCGGCTCTGAACCAGCGTGCTACACTGGTTTGGAGCTTGCTTGCTGATGCTATTTCCATCTTCAGAACCATAACTGGGGGGTGTTTTCCTGAGAAAAGGTGAAAAGTGAAGTGAAAAAGTCACATCGGATACTGTGACTGTAGCGTGTTGTACCACCTTTCGTTTGTTTGTGGTAAACATTGTCTTACCATGACCTAACTAGGCTCAAAAGATTCGTCTCGTCGTGTACATCAAAACCATGGAACTAGTTTTTTTTTATTTACCCACGTTTAGTACTCCATGCATGAGGAAAGAGACTTGATGTGATAGGTGAATAGTGAAGTTTGGAGAGAATTTTTGAAAGTTTGATGATTTGACCCGGAACTAAACAGGGCCATGCCTTTTCTGACAATGTGAGGTGAACTTTAGCCAATTCACGCTGCTACTCTGGTCATGGCGGTGTTTAGTTCCCGAAAAGAAAATGTGAAGTTTGGTGAAAATGTCACATCGGACATTGTAGTGCACTGTAGCACTTTTCGTTTGTTTGTGGTAATCGCTGTTCTACCATGATCTAACTAGACTGTCGTGTACATCAAAACCATGTACTTAGTTTTTTTTATTTACCCACGTTTAGTGTTCCATGTATGAGGAGAGAGATTTGATGTGATAGATAAATAGTGAAGTTTGGCGAGAGAATTTTTGGCTTTTGAAGGGCACTAAACAGGCCATGCCATCTGTGTCAACCTAACGCTATATTATTGATTTGGTTGGCTTGGGCAGTGCCAACCTAGCAGCGTATGCATGATTTTGCTGTATGATATCTTAGCAAAGGCTTTCAAAGGTCGAATGAACAGGCCTCGGCTGGCTTATTAGGGCTTATTTTCTCTCATATAGTACTGTTTATTATATCAGCCGAGCACTGTACAGGGTCATATTTGCAGTTCTCCTACTGTGAATTGCACGGTCGTTCATCAAACTCGGCTTGAATAGATCCTTGCTGGAGCTCTTGCCTGCATTCCCTGAACCCAATCTCGGTGGGCCTCTTCCTAATTAAAAAAAAAGTAGGTGCGCCCCGTCTCCGTCTCATTCCCTTCCGCGGTTGCCGCGCTCCGCCCGTCCGTCTCGCCCGCCGCTTCCTCTCGCCGACACCCTGCCTCCGACCGCGTCTTCCACCGCTCCGTCGACCCCAAGCCTCTCAGATACTCCTACAAAACGGGGCCGACCGCTAGCTAGCTAGCCCCCGACGAGCAGCCGACGACTGGGCGAGCGGCGGCGCCCTTTGCGCGTCTTCGCCCCGCCTTTGCCGGCGACGAGAACCCACCAGGTATTCCCGCCCCTTGTCTTCACTTCCTGCTGTGCGAAACGGAGCCCCCGAATCCCTAACATATGCTAAACGTATTCGGACCTGACCCAGTTATTACTAACTTCGATTTTGTTTGCAAAATTATCGGGTGTACATGTGTACACCCATGTCCTATGCTAGGTCCGCCCCTGCTTGGGTGCGCCCCTGTTTCCTGAAGAAATCTACTTAGAAAACTGGAATTTTGAAATTACCTTGCCTATTTGTTTTGCTTGCATATGTTTCATGATCAAGCATTTTCCCATTTCAGCATATTTTTCCCAGTATGTGTAAATGCAGACCATAAAGCGCTTGCCGAAGAGTGTTCATAGCTCCTTGCGTTCAAGCATTATTCTGTCTGACTTGCCAAGGGTTGTTGAGGAGTTGATATATAACAGCATTGATGCGGATGCGAGCAAGGTATTGCTTTCACATATGGAAAAGGGAAAAATAAGCAACATGCCAACATATATTACCTATGATGTGTTCTGTGATGCGTGTTATCATTAATATACTCTGTATCTGTTTCAGATTGACATTGCAATAAACATCAGAGCATGTTATGTAAAAGTGGAAGATGATGGTATGCACTTACCTTTTTTTTTCCTAAGAAAGAGTCTTACAGTTGTACAAATTGCCAAATTATTTAAATTGCAAAAAACCTTTTGAAAAATTTATTGCCATATTGTACAAATCGCAGGTTGTGGTATTACACGAGATGAATTGGTTCTCTTGGGAGAAAAATATAGTAAGCCAGAACTTACTATTATTTATTTGCTTGTCTTTTCCAGTTTTCCTAGATTCAATGATACTGCTTTTGTCACGTTACTTTGCATTCTTGCAACTTGCAAGTGATACGGTAAACCATAAATAAATGGTTTTCTGGATGTTCATCTTATCCACTTATGTCAGATGTAGAATAGGGAGTTCCTGATTGGCTTAGGACATAATAATGAAAATTACATCATGTTGTTTGCTTAAAAAGTACTTTATCTATTTATGTAACAAGCAGGGATTCCTGTCCTGCCATCAGTGTTGAAACTGATCGTGCTATTCAATTTTCATTTAATATAGGTCACTTAACTGAAATATATGTAGGTTTTGAAGGAATAAATATACTCACTGGAAGTATGTGATTCTAACTGTGCTAATGATGTATAATTTGCTTCTGCTATAACAGCATCATCCAAATTTCATAATGTGATGGGCGATGGGGAACTTAGTCCTAGAAGTTTTGGACTAAATGGAGAAGCACTTGCATCACTTTCTGATATCTCTGTGGTTGAAGTCAGGACAAAAGCTCGTGGGAGACCAAATTCGTATTGCAAGATCATCAAGGCACCACCAAAACACTGAACTTCTTTAATGCTGTACATAATCTTGATTTATCCATGGTTAGGGTATCTAAATTCTTCTGACAATCACACAGGGATCTAAATGCTTACATCTTGGAATAGATGACAAGAGGGAAATCGTTGGCACCACAGGTAATTGTTCTACTTTTCTAGTGGAAACAATTTAGTGCCTATACATGCCTAATACATGTGAGGAGTGAGATTGTAACATATTCAAGACCCCGGTGATGTGTGTTACTTATATTTCTCATGTGTTATGGGAGCAATTTATCAGGCCTTTCATCTTTGCAGTTGTTGCTCGGGAGCTTTTTTACAATCAACCAGTACGGAGGAAACAGATACAATCTAGGTATGTGATAATTATCACTACTATTCATATGCCTCTTCTTATTCACATCTTTGTTCAATAGATCATTTGATTAATAGTTCCCCATATCATATTTTGTAGTGAGAAAAGAGAATTACATCATGTGAAGAAGTGTGTCCTGCAAATTGCGCTTATTCATCCACAGATTTCACTCAGACTCCTTGACATTGACAGGTTGTATGTCGTGCTAAGCTTTCCGTTTTAGTTTTTACCTTTTTTCTTAAAATTTACTTGTACAGAACATATTTACATGCCTGTTTTATTAATGCAGCGAAGATGAATTGCTATACACATCTTCTTCATCATCCCCTTTGCCTCTTATATCAAAAATTTTTGGGGATGATGTCTCCAGATGTCTCCATGAGATAGCTGCCTCTGACCAGGGCTGGGTTCTTTCAGGGCACATATCTGGACCTGAAGATGTGTTTCGCACGAAGGTAAACTCCATTATTTAACCTATGAGCTGTTGAAACTAAATTTCGATATTTTAGCAAAGTGCAATTCCCCTTTTCAGGATTTCCAATACTTGTGTATCCTTCTCGCCAATTCGCCGTTATGTATGTTTATTTACCATCTTTCAAATTATTGGAAACATCCTTGACTTTTCAAAGACATCAACTCAAGATCCGTGAATAAAAATCAGATTTATCATATGCTCAATAATCTGGCATCTAGTTTTCAATCTTCTATTGTAAGGAGGAATGAGGAAATTGATGTCCAGAGCAGGAAGAGGCAGAAGACTGATATCTACCCTGCTTTTCTACTGAACTTTTGCTGTCCTAGATCTAGCTACGATCTATATTTTGAGCCAACAAAAACCATTGTGGAATTTAAGGTGATTCATTACTACTCTATGCTTTTGAGTTTCCTTGTTTGCAGTAAGCTTCATTTGTAGCTAATTTTCCTGTATGAGTGGGACTGAATCTTTGTGCTTAGTAAATAATTTACTTTGTTATAGCTGACTATTTAATCTGCCCTTCCTTTTCCCACTTCTAGGATTGGCAAACTGTCTTGCTTTTCTTTGAACAAACTGTCACAGACTACTGGAAGAAGCATGCCCTGCAATCACCGAAAGGTTAGATAATGATACCTCAATGTTCCTTGCTTATGGCTTTGTGAAATGAACAATTATCGGTCTTGAGGCATTATTATTGTACCCTTCTCCAATAGCTGACGGAGTTTGTGCTGATGGTGCCTGTGGGCCTCTGAAAAATGATGGTTGGTGGACTTGGTCTCTTTTGATCTATTAAGCTTCTGAGATTTTGTCATATGGTGCTGTTGCAGTGACATTGAATATGGGACTCCTAAGGCATCATAATGTGCAGAACAATGAAGAGTATTCTGACTTCCAAAACACTCAGCAAAAGAATGCAGTCAGAGATACCAACAGCGATATGAGTGCCACAGGAGCACCAAAAGACTCACACTGCTTTTCTTTTGATATGGAGCCATCCATACAGCATGTGTCCTTTTCTGGATGGGTCACTAATTCACCCAGGCCCAATAACAACGTCGTCAGTATTGATTACAAGTTAGGGTATAATGTAATGCATTCTCCTGAAAGAGTCAAATATCGGTGGTTAGAGGATGGTCCTTCCCAGTTAGATGATGATCTTTCAAGTGTTAACCCAACTGGTTGGAGAAGGCAAAGGACAGAAAATATATTCCATGGGCGTGCATATTCTGGTAATTTTGGAATGTTGGAAGATGTACCAACTGAAGGTTTTTTAGCTCACAAACAAGAATCTGAGTTGATTGGTTCAGAAGTTGAAATACAAGAACCTTGCTTTGGACCTCTCAATAGGCCAAACAAAATGACCTCTGATTTGGTGCAAAATCAAACCCACATAAAGGTACAAACATCTGGTTGGGATGGGGATTGCCTACTCAATGAATCTACAGATACAATTGGTGATATGTCTTACCCTGAGATGTTCAGTGATGGATTATATCATGATGATGGTAACACCTCCAGGGGCTTCTGTACAGTTTTGAGAAAGTGCAGCAGCAATAAGAAGTTATGGACTGCAGCTGGATGTTTTGAAGGCCTTGAAGCTGATACTATTAGCCAGATGAACTTCCCTGATATTCATGCTGTGTGGAACAGTGACTTGATGGATAGGTCCTCCATCAACGATACTTTTCGTCATTTTCCTCGTCTATCCTCGTTGGCTGATACACCTTGCAGTCATGAGAGGACTGGCTTGATACTTCATAAGAAATCAGATAAAAGCTTTGCTTCTTGGAACTGTGATAATATTGACAGCAATGTTAAATTTGCTTTGGACAGATTTAGTAATGTTCCATCAATAATATGTGAAGGAACTAAACATTTGGATAACTTCGACAATGAGATACAGCCGCTTAATTACTTTAATAATGGTTGTGGTTCATCCAACCAGTTTGGTTCTGAGGATGACCTGATAATGTGGAAACCAAAATTTGACACAAGATTGTCAGTTAATATTTCTCCTGAGAGAAGTGATAATTGTTGCCATTTGAATGTCCCTTCTTCCAATATGGCAAATGGCAGCACACTTACTCATGATCTGCTGAATCAACACAACCTTGGACTGGACCAGAGATCCAGGCTTTCTAAGGGCAGTAGATCTAGGAGTCATTCTGCTCCACCATTTTATAGAGGGAAACAGAAATTCTCTAGATTAAATGAGTCATTGAGCAAATTGGCCGCAGATGGTGGTAAAGGTATCTGCATTAACAACCCGGAAGGTACATGCTACAACTGTTGGCCCCTTTTTTAGTTGCATTTTTGGGGGGTGCTAACTTTACATCTTCTAATCTAATGCAGATAATGCACCTACACCTGTGGATATCTCACGTATGAGTTCAACCCAGCCTGTTCCTGAGACTGATAGCAGTGAATTTCCAGACTTCAAGTTGACGTAAGCTCATCTTGCCTAGTTTCCTGGATATACCTTTAATACTTGAAAATATCTCTCTAAGCCCGTTACTATACACTTCTCTGGTTTGGGGCAGCTCGAATGGAAATGTGAAAATGTTTGAAGATGCATGTTCTGATGGGCTTGAAGATTCAGCTGCTCAAATAACTAAATGGCGGGATGGTTCTGGCCAGCGTCCAGTTAAGCATGCATTGGAGTTTTGGGATACTCGCATAGAGGAACTTTCGTATGTCCTTGCTATTATGCATCTTGTTATGTTCTTACTGCTATACCTCTCTTTGCAGGCTTTGAACTTGCCACATGGTCCTTTCGGATGCTATGATGATGTACTTTGCATCTCTTCTGGGACCTTACATCTTTCTTGTAGCTCGCTAGTTCCTGAATGTGTTGACAAGAACTGCTTTGAGGAGGCAAGGGTTTTGTTGCAGCTGGACAAGAAATTTATCCCCGTTATATCTAGGGAAACTATTCTCCTTGTTGATCAGGTTCCCATTTTCTCTTAAGGGGCATAGTACCATGGTTATGGAAATAAAAGAAGTATATTACTGTCTGCTGCATTTGGAGCAGTCAAATCATGGGCAAATGCTCATTATGTATAATAGTTGTTTAATTTTTTTATTCAGGAGACCTTTTAGTCAGCTTTATTATTACTGCTGTAAATTCAACTACTTATAGGGAAATTCTTAGCCTTTTAGATATTGTTAAGCTTCAGAATAAAACAGTTCAAAATATGCCCTAAAGCATTTGGATTATATATCTATACTAAAATGGGGAACATGCATTTCTTATGTTCATGTTTATTCAGAACTAGGTAATATGTGTGTTAAACTGCTGATGAAATGCTTTTACTTTCAAAAGATTTAGCAAGTTATGTACTTATCTCCTCCTTTACTATTATACAGCATGCAGCTGATGAAAGGATACGTTTGGAGGAACTCCGTAGAAAGGTTTTTAATATTACAATGATCAGGATCATCTCTTTAACAATGTTTTACATTTCATACTCATAGTAATGTCATCTGTAGGTTTTATCAGAAGAAGGCCATGTTGTCACTTACTTGGACTCTGAGGAGGAATTAGTACGTCATATTTGTTAGTCAGCATCTGCTGCATTATGTCAATATAGCATGCTTGAACTTGTTTCAATACTAATATGCGGAGTAAATCCAACATTGTACTCACCAAAATGTTTTTTCAGTCTCTCCCTGAGACTGGTTTTCAATTGTTCCAGAAGTATGCTGAGGAGATTCAGAAATGGGGCTGGATCATCAGCAGTGGTAGCAATTCCTCTGAATCATTCAAAAAGTAGGTGCTTGACTAACATGTGGTTTTTTGTGGACTTCTTTTTTCCTGAAGTGCACCCAACTTATTTAGATCGAATATATGACTGCCATTGGATCATTTTCTTTGTATCTTTCAGGAACATGAGCATTCTGAGGAGGCAAACCCGTCTTGTTACCCTTGTTGCTGTAAGGAACACCCTTGATTATGTCCATACCATTCAACTTATTTGGAATTAGTGCTAGTTGTATATGTTTTTCTGAGTCTGCTGGACATGGTGGCCTATTGATTTGTATTTCTATGTGATATGTATTTATGTGCATGTTTTTCCTTTAATCTGCTTACCATTGATGGAATATATAATTGCGTCAATGCTTTGTATTTCTTTTATTATGTTCTTTTTTGTTAGACATGTAGGTCATCCAACCCTCTTTAAGTTGTTGATATCAGTAGTTGTGCATAGACTGCTTATGACAAGAATGAGACGGAAATGTGAACCGAGATCTGTCAAATATTTACAGACAAATACATGAATTTCGAACCCAGATCTTATTCTTCTCATTTCTGTGAAGTTATATATGAAAACAGTGTTACAAGGTTTAAGCCTTGTCAGGTTTATCGTAATGTTGTGTTCATTTAAGCTAACACAATCTGTGCTACACAGGTTCCATGTATTTTGGGTGTCAATTTGACATGGAAAGATCTTATGGAGTTTATCCAGCAGGTAACAGCCACTATCTTATCAGGTGCAGCTTAAATTCCTCTTAAGTCCTTCTCACTTGCAAAAACAGATCTACGAGTGAATGCTCTAACAAAAAAGAACATAATAAAAGAAATACAAAGCATTGACGCAATTATATATTCCATCAATGGTAAGCAGATTAAAGGAAAAACATGCACATAAATACATATCACATAGAAATACAAATCAATAGGCCACCATGTCCAGCAGACTCAGAAAAACATATACAACTAGCACTAATTCCAAATAAGTTGAATGGTATGGACATAATCAAGGGTGTTCCTTACAGCAACAAGGGTAACAAGACGGGTTTGTCTCCTCAGAATATTCATGTTCCTGAAAGATACAAAGCAAATGATCCAATGGCAGTCATATATTCGATCTAAATAAGTTGGGTGCACTTCAGGAAAAAAGAAGTCCACAAAAAACCACATGTTACCCTTGTTGCTGTAAGGAACACCCTTGATTATGTCCATACCATTCAACTTATTTGGAATTAGTGCTAGTTGTATATGTTTTTCTGAGTCTGCTGGACATGGTGGCCTATTGATTTCTATTTCTATTTGATATGTATTTATGTGCATGTTTTTCCTTTAATCTGCTTATCGTTGATGAAATATATAATTGTGTCAATGCTTTGTATTTCTTTTATTATGTTCTTTTTTGTTAGACAAGTAGGTCATCCAACCCTCTATAAGTTGTTTGACAAGAATGGGACGGAAATGTGAACCAAAATCTGTCAAATATTTGCAGAGAAATACATGAATTTCGAACCCAGATCTTATTCTTCTCATTTCTGTGAAGTTATATATGAAAACAGTGTTACAAGGTTTAAGCCTTGTCAGGTTTATCGTAATGTTGTGTTCATTTAAGCTAACACAATCTGTGCTACACAGGTTCCATGTATTTTGGGTGTCAATTTGACATGGAAAGATCTTATGGAGTTTATCCAGCAGGTAACAGCCACTATCTTATCATGTGCAGCTTAAATTCCTCTTAAGTCCTTGTTAGCGAGTTTGTCAGGCAGGCCCTATGGGCCTTAGCTAGCAGGTCACACCGGCCTCTCTGGCCGTGCCACACACCCTTTAGGAGTTGTTTAGATGGATATTGATTAGGCAAAGATCACCGTCGGATGGTTGTGTTTCCCATACCCTAGGCCATCCTTGCCTGTATATGTACACGAGCATTGCTTGCTATAATCAATCCATTGTTTTCCCTGCAATCTCCATTGCTTTCACTTCTCACTTGCAAAAGCAGGTCTACGAGTGAATGAGCCTCAGATATTTCATCTGATGCTATCTGTATTAAAAATTTGCATATGGATATTTTGTTACAGTTACTTCATTAACTTTTAATCATTTTACCGATCACTCTTTATTCCAGCTTGATGAGACTGATGGGTCGTCAGCTATGCCCCCAGCAGTTCTCCGTATTCTTAACTTCAAAGCTTGCAGAGGTTACTACTTATTTGCTTCCTTAGTTTTCCATAGTGCAAGCGTATTTCACTTTGATAAAACGTGGCTTATTGATGTTTGTTCTTGGCTTACTGTAGGAGCAATCATGTTTGGTGACCCCTTGCTACCATCTGAATGCTGCCTGATTATTGAAGAACTGAAAGCAACATCTCTATGCTTCCAGGTAAGAAGGATGGCTGACTGCTTGGTTTCTTATTTCTGCTGTTACTCTGTCTGTGGTTCAGTGATGGAAAGAAGTTTTTCTGCACCGACTAAAACCCTCTTTGCAGTGTGCTCATGGGCGCCCGACCACGGTGCCTATCGTGAACATCGCATCCCTCCACGACGAGCTGGCGAAGCACCAAATGCTGAGCGGAAGTCAGGCAGAGAGCTGGCATGGCTTGGCGCACCGAGGGCCCAGCCTTGAGCGTGCTCAGATGCGCCTCAAACAACTGAGAAAGCTACGACGTGGGTGTAGGTGTAGGACAATAGCAAATGGTTCATATGAGAGAGATGGAGTAAACGGGGAGTGTGCTTTGTACAGCTTATAGAGAAGGGAGTGGAATTCCACTGTGCTGTAGTATTGTTGTACAGAAAATAGACATTCATTCCTGACGAAGAGATAAAACAGCGCCCATCACGTGTAAAGGCGACTGGGGTTTGCCACGGTGTTGTTGTAAACTCTATACCTTCTGGTTTGTTATATCAATTCATATACCATGTAAATATTAACATCTGCATCTAGCCGCTGCAAGATCAGTTTGGGTGCGATATCTTTGTTAACACGCCGTTTTTGTCGTGTCCTCTGTCAGAGAGTGGATCGCTGTGCTGTAATATTTTGAAATCTGATGCCGATGGTTTAGCACCGCCATTACATTGCGTTCGCAAATAATAAACAAAGCTGAGTATCGCCGTCGCAGGGGTTGCTCGCCTTCACCGCTTCCAGTAATTGCTGAAGGAAGTTTACAATCCAGCAGACCTCCACGAGACATTGGCACATTCTGATCTACAGAACAAAACTGACGTATCTGCAGAACAGTCAGTCACTGAAGAAGACCACATCACGTGTTGATGGCTTGGAAGCTTTTCTTGAACCAAGATATTAGAGCCACTGCCTAACGAAGTAACAGCTCTTTCAGTGGTGTGTTGTGCCAAGTGTGATTATGTAGAACTGTAGTAGGGAAAGCAAGAAGGAATCAAAGGCTATCACAAGTTTACAACTAGAAATGTGCAAATGGCCACGCTTGTTTCTTTGCTGTTTTTTTTAAAGAAAAACAGGCAAAAAGCCCTTCCCCATTTCATAAACGAAGCAACAAAGCACGGTTTTTAGCCGTGTTCAGGTACGGAGATCCAGGCGAGAGATCCTCCCCACAGCATGATTGGAGGCTTGAGTGGAATTAGCTGTGAAACATTCAGGTTATAGAACCTGCATCTCTGCAATAAAGATAGGAAGGGCTTCAGTTACGAGAAACGTGTGGCGAAACAAAGTTCATTATACTCAAATATTTAAGTAAATTGACAAGTAAAAGTGCACAGATAACCAAAATGAAAGAACAAAACAAGTAGTCGACCATCAAAAGTATGGACTGAACTTATAAGTACTATATGGAGAGATTTTACATATACTAACCAGTTCTATGTACAGGTTGGAAGGCACACGCTGAGATGCTCATGCAGCCGTGCTTGACATGCAGCTCAGAAACCGTGCATGGATACAGAAAGTATCCGGAGGTTTGAAGAATGTAAAGCTCGAAGAATAGTCCTGCACGGTGTTAAGTTGAAAACAAGTGAGTTTATTCAGAACAAACAGTGCTTGCGGGTCAAAGAAACGAAAGGAGAATGGCTGACCCCTTGGTTACCTTGGGTTAGTCAGGCTTTGACTACTGGGATGGTTCCTATGAACTTGCGGCACTGCCTTCGTAGCTTGTTGTTTCCACTACTTTGGACATCCAGTATTTGCAGTGAACTTGGAAGGTCCTCCGCCTTGAGCTGCGATCGGATGGCTGGACAGGAGTTGATGCACAATTCCTTGAGTTTGGGAAGTGTATGTAACCCTGAAGGGAGGCACTGCAGCTTGCCACACGACCAGAATTGGAGCTTCTCGAGAGAGATGAGGAGCCCAAGGGCATCCTCTTGCTCCTTTGTGAAGCGCTCCACCTCTTCGTTGTCAAAAATTCCCAGCTTAGTGAGTGAGGAAGCGAAGAAGGTGCAGATGGGCGCAGTAAGGACTGCCGCCACGTCGTCCGTCCCGAGCCCCTCCAGCTTGGAGGAGCGGGATGCTAGCTCTTTCTCTTGCTCTTGCTCGAGACCAGCTAGGAATTTGGGGGTGCCGGACACGTATAATTTGGTGAGCTGACCTTGGGCGAGGAGAGGCCACAACCCCTCGCTTCCTAAGTCCCCGCATTTTTTTATGGATAATCTTGTGAGACTGCTGAGGTTTGTGACTGGCAGCAGCGTGTCCATGGCCACCGCGCCATTAAGAAAGATGTTATCCATGGAGCTCGGGAGGTGAAAACGAGAAGAGGAGGAGAGGAACCTGGGGCAATCCTCTATCCACAGTTCACGGAGGGAGCTCAGACCATGAAGGCCTCCAGTTGGCCCTTCATCTTTGCCGTCGTCGGGTGAACCGGGACAGAGGACCAGATTTGGGCAGTCAAAGATGTTCAGAGTCTGTATCTGGGAAGGCAACATCAGTAGTCCTGCTGACCTGCTGATGTTGCTGCAGCTATTTCTTCGTCTCTTCCTGCGTCATGCTGCGGCTGACCCTGTCCGATTTGTGCCTCCGCCATCTCGTTGATTGAAGATGGCGGCGGTCGTGCGGGTGCTTCCTTCTTTTGCTGCCCCCCAACACCCAACCTCGTCAAGTTTTCACTCCTACCCACGATGACCTCGAGGAGCTTTGGGAAGTGAGGCAATAGAGGTGTCCATCCCTCCCAGCTAGTGGATCCATATATGCTGATGGACTCTAGGGATGATAGCATTCTGAGGTGATCAAGTGGCAGAGGAGGGCATGTACTCAGTGACAGAATTTTTACTTTGGATAGATTATGAAAGGCTAACACCCTCCAAAAGGCGCTGTCTAATAAAGCATCCTTTTTTCCTGTAACTAGCAAATATGTCCGTGCGTTGCTACGGATAAAGACTGATATTTCCGATATATTTCACCCTACTCACATATCTCTCTTTGACGTCGCGACTTTATGCGCGCGAAATAGCTCGTCGTCTCCGCATCTCGCTAACGGACCTCATGTGCATAACTGAGCTCGGTAATATTGCATGTAACGGTTGTGCCTTATGTAGTAGATCCCCGACATCCTATGCGTGCAGCTCGCTTTCTGTTTTTTTTTCTAGAATTGTGCAGCTCTCTCTCTTGGCCCGCTGGCCTGCTCGCAGCTCTCTAGCACGCCTTAACGGCCTAGCTAGCAGCCAGGGCCTGCCGCCCAGCCCAAAACCTCGAGCGCACAGGACGCACAAACGCGCGGCCCACGGAGGCCTTGCTTTCTCTATCGGGCGAGAAGGAATCGAATCATGGCGTATTTCGATTACAAGAGGTGGAATCGCCACAGGAGTCGATGAGTCGTCAGCAATTGAGTTGGTGACGTCAGCGACGTACCAAACGTTGCTTTCTTTATTATTAGGTAGAGATAGAGATTTCCAAGCAATCTTGGTTTTCTACGTAACGTAGGCGCTCCAAACTTGAATCAATGTGTGTGATATTAGCATAATTCGTGTTGCTAGACCAAGGAATGCAAGGCAGTGATGATAGTTTTGGACAATCTTCAATCATCAGACTTTGTAGTTTAGGAAAACAAGTTATGATGTCAGTCTTGTGCTTTGGTTCATATCCAGCCTGATGTGAGAACGGCAACTCTACGATCTCAGGACACTTTCTAATGATGAGTAACTCCAAATGAGCTAACACCTCAGAGTGACCGCTTCCAATCCAATTTTTAAGTTTCAGTATCTTAACTAGTTCAAGGCTCTTCAAATTTCTAAAGCTTTGCCCTTGTATGTAGCTTCGGCTCTCCTCGCCATGTTCATCCACGAACCAAAACTCTCCTAAAGGTGGAAGATTTTTCCAAGATACATCGCGCAACTGGAGACATTCCAAATCTTTTACTGAGAGGTTCACACCAAGCCATGAAGGACAAGTAGCACCTGCATGCCTCTTAATAGAGAGCCTGTACAGATTGCTATGTGGCCTAAGACTTTCAAGGACATTCTCTTCGTGCATAGGGTACTTATTAGAGCGACTAATATCCCAATCTAATATGAGCTCTTGCAAATGTTGTTTTTGCATTAGTTTTGCTTCAGCCGCTTCTTCCTTAACTTCCACCTTTTCAAGGTTGTAGATTCCTAGTTTTTCAAGCTCAAGTAGTTGTCCTAATTCCTTTAGCTCGAAACCACTGCTTTCTTTCTTGACTTCGAACCTCCTTAACTCCCGTAGAAGTTTCAGTTTTCCCACCTTGAAAATGTTCGAGTGAAGACCATTATCAGGGACCGAAAAAGGGTGGTGCTCCTCAAAAATAAGGACAAGATGACCCCAGCTGAAAATAATATCAGGGATAATAAAATGATGCAATTTTACAAGGTTGCTTAAACCTCTTGATGGACCAGAGCAACCCTTGCAATCTTCGCCTTGAACATCTAGGATCTTCAAGTGATATAGTCTTGAAATAGATCCTGGTAGGCTCATTTTCAGACAAGGTCCTCTCTTGATCTTTAGGTAGCGAAGATGGACAAGGTTTGAAAGGTTCGGCAGCATATCCTCCACATTGTATGATGCTCCAGACAAAAAAATTGTGCGAAGGGCTCTAGCTTCCTTAAACAATTTCCCAAAAGTCTTGGCAAAGCTTTCCACTCTTTCACCAAACAATATCAAAGTGCGTAGGTTTTCAACTTTCATTCTTTTATCAAGTGCGCTGACATCCATTACGCAATCTTTAAAGGTGATTCTATCCTTGACATCTTCGTTGTCTACAATGATAGATAAGTGGCATACCGATGCTGGGATTTGTATAGACCCCACATTTGAAATATGTAGGCTAAGACAGTCAGACCTTGAAACCTTCACTGCCAACTCATGTAGTAGGTCATGGGTAACATAGTAATAACGACCATCGTCCCTTTTATTCTTTTTAAAAAATCCATAATTGACCAAGTTAGTAAAGTAGTTGTGGCCAACATCTTCAATTCTTATGCCCTGATCATCCGAATGTAAAATATCTTGCCCTATCCAAAAGTGAATCCACTCTTTGCTGTCAAATTCATAATCTTCAGGAAACAAAGCACAATAAGAAAAACAAAGCTTTAGATTAATCGGAAGATAATCATAGCTAATCTTTAGTGCTGGCATTATGTCATCCCTGCTGGTTTGTAATTCCCATTCTTTGCTCTTTAGAACTTTCGTCCAGTATTCTCTAGTAAGTTGGTTTTTTAGTAATCTACCTACAGTTTTAGCTGCTAGAGGAGAACCCTTCAACTTCTTCACTATCTGTTCCCCAATATCATGCAAGTCGGGATGAGTTGTCCATGACTCTTTGTGACCAAATACACATTCTTCGAAGAAACACATCAAATGATGCTCTTCTAAACGTTCCAACTCTATTGGATGATCAAGTGTCATTACCATTTTTGCCACTTCAGGAATACGGGTGGTGACTATAACCATATTACCCTTTTCTCCCCCTTTTCTAAATGGCGCCAATAGCCTTTTCCATTCATCCTCGTCACATTTCCACATGTCATCCAAGACCAGTAAAAACCGTTTACCTTTTACTCTTTGCTCAATTAGCTCTTGGTCACTATGATATTCCTTTTCATCATTAACTTTAGGCATCCTTTCCCTAACTTCTCGTGCCAATCTATTTGTATTGAAATTGAGAGAGACACATATCCAAATATAAACCTGGAAATGGCTCTTCACTTCTTTATATACGTGTTGTACGAAAGTTGTCTTTCCAATACCCCCTGAACCAACAATTGGGAGCACAGTAAGTTCATTGGCACAACATTCACCATGGATGATGGTGTCTACGACACTCTGTTGCTTAGTTTCCCTCCCATATAGCTTAGGCTCCGTAATTTCATCGGTGGTTGTGGGCCGTTCCATATCGGTAGTAGTGGTGGTGCCTTTGGATCCTAGCAGCTCTAGATTAAGAATGGTGGAGACCTTAGCACATATGGACTTGAGCTTCTGTGTTTTCTCCGTCATCCTTTTAGATATCTGAACCCTATCGAACTTCAGTTTTGGTACTTCTACTGTTTGTTGCCTTCTTTGTTGTACCTTGGATGTTAGACCTGAGAGAGTTTATTAATTTGCTATTTATGTAATATAAGACCCTTTGTAAGTTCGAACTATTCTATATAAAAAAAATCGTTGCCCACGGCCTGGCATATTGGGATTCTCCAGCCAACATGATATGTCGTCGGGACTGGGAGTATTAGCATCACCATCTACAGGTATGGAAGAGCAGCATGGGAGGCGTTTACCGACAGCAGAGACGGCCTTGGGCATGCATCCTTGTTGTGCTTGTGCATCATCGTCGTCATCTTCTTGCTCGCCTGCAGTAGCGCGACGACGCGAGCCCGAGGAGATGTTGAGTTTATTAGAAACACATCTCGCGGTGGCGCGGGCATGGAGGAGGAGACCACGAGCGCAGCCCCCGGCGTGGTCGCCGGCGGCGGCCCTGGAGGTGCCGTCGATCTCGTCCTGGATGCGGAAGTAGTCCAGCTCGTCGAGCACGTCCTCGGCGCCGTATGCCGAGAGGCGCAGGTCGAGCAGCAGCTCGTCGAGGCCCGGGTTGTGGATTTCCCTGCCACGGGTGTTGCTCAGCAGGGCCTGTGCGTAGTGCATCTCCGTCGTGAGGGCGTCGATCTCGGCGCCGAGGTTCTCGCTGGCCCCCCAGGCCCCCAGCAAGCCCTCCGTGACGGGGGCCAGCGCCTTGCCCACCACCCACCGCGCCGCGCTCAGTGCCAACTCCATCGCCGGCCCTCAACGATTATTAGCAACACTACAGGAGAACTTGGCGTGGAAAGACGATCGAACTTATATTCGGGAGACGGGAGCTGGGTCGGCCGGCCGGTGGTGGGCAGCTGTCATGCTCATGCCAGCGCGGTGATGGGCCGGCAGGGCTGATGATGGCGTGGTAATTAAGTCGTCGTGGAGATAGATATTGTGGTGCGGTTTGCGGCTGATAATAAGTAGGACGACGGTGATGGGGAGAGCGGGCCATCAACGAAGGAGACGAGCAACAGTGACCTGACGGTGGAGCGCACCTTTATTCGCAAAAAGGTGACCTGTGTTGCTCAGAATTGTAATGACCTTTTGAGTATTTATTAAAAAAGCTCTCCTTTATTCGCAAAAAAAAACAGTGGCCTGACGGTGAAGCGCACTGCGCACGGAACCATCATCATCATCCTCTTCCTTTCTACGGCAAAAGGAGCACCAGTTTTTATTTTTTTTCCAAGCACAACAGCAGCAACCAACTCCTGCGGATAAATAAATTTCAATCGAGCTGCTCGGCGCACCTGGGCTGGTCGGTCCACCTCTTGGGCAACCGAACCCTGTCTCGCCTAACTAACGGGCCAAATCCTCTCAGAAGATACTTGTTCGGCCTAACGAACATCGGCCCACGAGCACAAGCTCCTCTCGCGATCCGTATCCCATACACCACCGCGGTGGCGCGCGGCTCCTTTCCGAGCGGCATTTTGCTTCGCATTTCCCCCCAATTCCTCCCGCCCAACCCACCGCCCGAATCCTCCCATCCGAGTCCCCCACCGGCACCGGCAAGTCGCTCTCCCTCCTCTGCTCCGCGCTCGCCTGGCAGCGGCACTACCCGCTCCGCTCCCCGCCGGCCGCGCCCGCCCCCGCCCCCGCCCCCGACCCGTTCCTCCACGGCGGAGGATTCGTCGCCGACGATACCCAGCCGCAGGCGACCCCGGGTGCGACCCGCTTCCCCTTTCCCCTCTCTTTCGATTATTTTCGCGGATCTTGGATCAAGAACTGCTGTTTCTTGGTTATCCGTGGCTTGTCGTTTGCTCATTTTGCGTTTTGGGGGTTCTTGATTGTTCAGTCATCCAGGAGAAAGCGGCCAAGAAGAAGAACGCTCCGACCATCTATTACGCGACGTAGGATTTCTGATTTGTGACTCCAATTGGTGAGGGGATTGGACGATTTTGACTCTGATTTATTCGTTGGTTGTATTTCTGAAGGAGGACGCACGCGCAGATAACCCAGGTTGTCCGAGAGTACCGCAAGACGTCGTACCGAGTGCGCATGGCCATCCTGGTAATCCCTGTTCCATCTGAATTCGTTTCTTGCCTTTTCTCTGGCAAGAAAGAGAACGCATAGTTCAAATGCACGTTTTTTAACAAGATTTCTAGTGGTAACTGGTAGTGGTTGTTGGGGTGGCAATAGCATCTGTCTATTTCAATTTGTGGTTCATAATGATATTGATGCAAAGCTACTCTGTCAAAGTAGGCCTCAAGGAAGCATTACTGCGTCAATAAGCTTGCCTGCATGAGTGACAACATTGATGAACAATGGTAATTAGCACAATACAGCATCTCTTTCAAAGCTCTTTCATTCTCATTAGTAACCTAACTTCAAATTGAGTTTTTCCCTCATCAGCAAGTTGCTGCTAGACGAGAATGTCCAAGGTGGCTCGTGCTCAGAATTCAAGTGAGCTCTCCTATCTTCTCAATGTCAGAACATATAGTTAGTCCAGAGAGCATATTTTTCCTCTTTAAATGCTAATGCAATGAATTAAACATGCAGGAATGCTCAGAAACTAAGCCGGCATCCATCCCTTCAGATTGGTGGTTGTCAGTTGTGGTATCCTTTTGTTTTCCTTTCTATAACTGAAATCAGTATAATTAGTAGAACACGATAAATGATTTTGATATCCAGTTGTTTCCTTGACCAGACATAAGGTTATTGTTGGCATTCCATTTCCAAATATGTAAGTTTCTTTCCTTTTCCTTTTCTAATGATGCAATATATTTTTCTATGTTTCGATATTAACATTGGTTTGACATCGATCAACTACCTGATTAGTCCCATTGTCAGGAGAGCAATGGACATTGATATTGGTGGCTCAATCATTATTCTTGATGAGGCACAGTAAGACTTCACTTCTGTGACTTTCTTTCAGTTAATCAACTACTTGTTGATTTGGTTTCCGCAATAAAATTGGAATAATTCTTGTGCGCCATTTTATGTGATCAGCTCAGTATTTCCCTTAAGAGTGGTTGTAGACATGTAGTGACAATTGTGAATTCCACTTGTCTTCATCTTGCACCCTTGTTTTGCAGCAACATAGAAGACACAGCACGTGATTCTGGAAGTGTTGACGTCGATGAAGAATCACTTTTCTGTGAGTCAACCGCCACAATATTTCAGTTGAAATTCATGTTCTAAAATGACATTTTCTGTTGATACTCAAAAGCATGCTAAAATTGATTCTGTGGTGCAGTGTTGCAGGCAGAACTACAAAACTTGGCCACTGATGAGGCTGTTGCGATGATATACCAACCCCTGCATGATGTTATTCAGGTATCTCTACAGAAGAGAAGAGTTAATTGCCCTACTGTTTTCCAGGAAAAGTAAAGACAGTGTTAATAGTTAGTACTAACATAACTCCTAGAGCTAAGCTTTTAGTACTATTGCAGGGTCTTCTCGGTTGGATTTCTGAGCGGGAGGACAATCTGCAGAATCATGAGTTTGGACATCCTGCTTCGTAGTATGTAGCATGTGACTCATTTCTTGGTTTTTTTTAATGATTTATTGTTTACCATGTATGAAGTGGCATTCACATACAGTGCAGCACTAAATGTTTTTTCCTTGGACTTAACCTTCTGTATCAGTTGGACTGGTGAAAGGGCTGTGAAAGAACTCCAGCGGGCTGGTATTGATCCAATGTACTTCCCGGTATTGCAAGAATGTGCAACAAAGGTGCTTCTCGCTTCAAAAATCACAGTGCAGCAGCTCTTGCATATATTAATCTATTTTGTGTGTGTCTGTAGAACATCCAAATTTCCAACTTATATACTGATATCACCTTCTTGCTTCAGGCAGTTAAAGCTGCTTCAGATACCGAATCAGATGGATCACACTTAAGTGGTGGTCGTGCCATGACACTAGAGAGTAAGTAGTAGACTGGCAACTACTTATTTTATTGATCTTGAATACACTTAATAACCCAGTGATGTTATCCAATCTTTTCATTCTTTTGCAGGTCTATTCTCTTCATTGAGTTACTTTTTTGCTAATAGTGGGCGTAATTCGTGTGATTATCAACTTGCTTTGCAGCGTTTTGTTAAAAAGGAAGGTACTAAAGCCTGTTCTGTCCTTTTTCTAGAAACAATCTTTAGATCCCTGATAAGTTTTTCCTGGTAACATGAATACAGTGATAGAGCAGTGGGTGAAATATATTGGATTCTCCAGATTGTGCAATTAGATGTTGTAAAGGAGCCATTAGTGTCACTGTTCTTCAAATGAAGAACCTGGTTGCTTAATTTAGTATAATTCTAGGGTATACTAACATTTCTATTCCATTATCAAATTCAAGAGCAATCTTTCTAATTTCGTCACATGACTTCTGAACAATTCACAGGCAAGGATGAAATTTCTTCGAAATGCACAATGAGTTTATGGTGTCTCAATCCTGCTGTTGTCTTTCGAGAAATTGCAGATCTAACTCTTTCGGTAATTCTGACATCTGGGTAAGTCTGTATAGTCCTTTTCCCATTTATCAATAGGCTGTTCAGATGATTTCATGTAATGTTAGCAGCAAATATCTGATCAGATGGTGAATGCGAATTAGGAGAAAAACATAGAAAAGGAACTAGACATGCTGATGGTATCTAATCTGAGTACATCAAATCATAAATCCTGCACATTGATTTGGAACAGTATAACTGAATGTCTAAACGTTTGTTTTTCTTTGTTCATGGGAAAGGGGACCAAATAGTCAGTGACTATCAGTAACTGGCATTAGTAGGACTTTTTTTGAAACATGTCTAACTACTAAGTCACAACACTAATAAGTTAACGCTATGCAGATTTCTGCTGACTGGAACTTATCCGAGAACAGGGTTTTCAGTGTTATGTGGCTAGTGTAATAGCTTTTCAGTACCTTGTAAGCAAATGGCCCACTAAGATGGACATCTTACAAACCCAAAAATAATTTATTATGCCGCTTTTGAGGTTCTCCGAGATCGCCTATCAAAGTTCTGTCCAGTGGCAGATAATTGACAGCACTTAAAGACTTATACTACGTATATTTGCAGCACACTTTCACCAATGGGGTCGTTTGCGTCTGAACTTGGTGTCCAGTTTGATGCTTGCCTGGAAGCTCCTCATGTAATTAATGTGGATTCTCAGGTGCGTCTAATGCTACCTTTGTCTGCTGCATCATACATTCTAAACTAATTGTGATGCATTGTATTGTTGGATGCTGAGTGGAGAAATTTGGATGATACTGATTCAAATTATTTTTCTGTTACAAATATAGTAACTGGTTAAAACATAGATATATAATGTTTTTTCATCTGCAAATTGACAGTTCATTTTTCTCCATGCAATGTCTGGGTATAAAATATTTTACCTCACTTTTGCTTGCATCTCTTACATCTTGGAAAAGTAAGGATTTCCTATCTGATCCAAGGGAAAGAAGAAAATTGTAACTTATTTTTGCAAGCTTTATCTGCTGGCAGTTAGCAGTGAGCATCCCTAGTTTGGTTAGTATACATATTGCTAAATTGACATGCCGACGTGCTAATATGTAGCTAACATGAGTGCTTGAATAAAATTACATGAAAGCTAAACACATTGAGATAACATGCATTACTCTTTTTTTTCGTGAACACAACCTGATGAATTATCACCCTTAGTTTGTTGGAGACCTGGATATGGACCTTTTGTACTTGGAAAGATTAGTAAATATAGTTTATGTCAAGCAGTAGTTGTTATTTGCAGGTTTTTGCAGCTGTACTATCATCTGGCCCAACAAAACATGCATTGAATGCCAGCTATAAAACTGCAGACAGTTCTTCTTTCCAGGTAACTTTTCATCACTTTTGTTATATGCTAATATGTTATTGACCTATTTTGAAAAAAATATTATTTTGCTTTTACATAGGATGAACTTGGAGCTTCACTAGAAGAAATATGCAGGATCGTGCCCGGCGGTGCTCTAGTGTTTTTTCCTAGCTATAAGTTGTTGGACAAATTACAAGTGCGCTGGTCTCAGACAGGTCAATGGACACGACTTAATGCTCAAAAACATATGTTTGTTGGTAAGATTTTGTGAAGTGTTCTAAAATATCATATCATTTTTTTTTCTCGAACTACGCAGGAGAACTGCGTGTCATTTCATTAAGGTAGAAGAAAAACAAACAAGTACACGGGCAGGAGCCCCAACCCCACACCTATTCTAGAACAGACGCGCCACACAAAATATCGTATCATTAATTATAGAATGCAGTACTACGTCATGTTCAGTTTTATATGTTCTTTATTTATGACTTGTTTGTTTCAGAGCCTAAGGGAAGTACTGAGGAACTCGAGCCTGTTTTAAAAGGGTACTATGATGCTATCCTTGGTAAGGCTCCTGTCAAGAAAGGCAGAGGTGGTGCAAAACAGACAGTGAAGAATCGATTGACAAAGAATTTGTCACAGGAATCGGCTAAAGCAGGAGCTGCTCTTCTTGCAGTTTGCCGTGGGAAGGTGCTGCTTTCTTATATTAAATGTTTGTCTGAATTTATGCGCATGTTTAAACCCTACTTTAAATTTCTCAATATATTATGTGCTTATACGGTTATACAAGCTATCATTAGCTGATGATTTGTTGTCTGCTGATTTCATTTGCAGGTATCTGAAGGGATTGACTTCTCTGATGACAATGCTAGAGTTGTGGTATCCTTTTGTTTTCCTTTCTATAACTGAAATCAGTATAATTAGTAGAACACGATAAATGATTTTGATATCCAGTTGTTTCCTTGACCAGACATAAGGTTATTGTTGGCATTCCATTTCCAAATATGTAAGTTTCTTTCCTTTTCCTTTCCTAATGATGCAATATGTTTTTCTATGTTTCGATATTAACATTGGTTCGACATGGATCAGAAATGATGTTCAAGTAAAGCTGAAAAAGAGATATAATGATTCATACAAATCATCAAAATGTTTGTTGAGTGGTAACGAATGGTACTGTCATCAGGCATTTCGTGCTTTGAATCAGGCTGCAGGTACTTGGCTGCTGACTTACCTGTCAGGCATCTCCTCTGGCTAAGATGTTGAAAATGCTAATTATTGTCCTTGTCTATTTTAGGTCGATGCATTCGTCATAAATCCGACTATGGAGGCATAATTTTGATTGGTGAGTTATCCACACCCAAGCATTTGCATGGCTGCACAAAAAAGTTTATTCGCAAAGTTTTGGTATTTGATTGGTTTGACTATTTAGTAGATGGAATGTGCTTTTGTTTTTAATTTCCATGTTATGTGTACAGATGAGCGATATAAGGAAGACAGAAATATTGTTTACATTTCCAAATGGCTTAGGAATGCAATCAAGCAGTATACTAGCTTTGAGGATACAATGGATGGGTTGCGAAAGTTCTTTCAAAATCCTGAGGTATTGTTATTGTTACACATTTGATTTTTCAAAATGTGGATGGACCTGTCTGAAATATATGTCATCACTTCAGGAAAAAATAAAAATCAAAGATCGTGATATGTTCCCCAAGATTAAGTTGGAACCTGAAGCACTTTCATCTCTCAGTGATAAAAGAAAGCTTCCATGGCCAGAATTGAGTTCTTCAAACCACTCAGCACCGCAAAAGAATCAGAAGGTGAAGACTGAAAGTCTTAGTCAGAAAGTTCCAAACATTGATAGAGTGTCAGTAGACCAAAAAAAGTTGGGTGGGTGTTATACATCGCCAGAAGTATCAAAAATCTCTTCGAGATCATCTATTCTAGTAAAGAAAGAAATCTCTCCAACACCCGACAGTCCTCCAAGGGCACACCAACTGCCTGCCTGGAAAGTTAAATCTGATTTCGAAGGTGTAGCCGATACTGGAGCAATCTATGAAGTCAAAACAGAAGCTATCAGTTTGGAAGAGGATGATTTTAAACCTTGGTAATCTATCATATTTCAGACTTCTTTTTACTAGTATTGTACCATCATTTGTTTTTCTTAAAACTAGCTATATCCTAAAATGTGCAGGTATAAAATGACAATCTTAAATCCATTAGAAGGCAGGTCACAGCAGCCTACTTCAGTTCAGGAAACTTCTCCAGAGGCTCCAGTGGCTAGTCCCAGCAACTATTCTGAGGTAAACATCTCAGTTGGGACCAACAATGGAAATCTTTCTTGTCTATCAACATCAGTAGCTACTCCTGAAAGAACCACCAACAGAGACTGTCATGAATCTTTGAACAACAGAAGTGTAAACTCTCACTGCGAGAAAAAGAGAAGGTTGCGGTCCCCCATGAGCTGTTGTACTTACTCAGAGCATTCTAACTCTCCAAGCAAATCACACTGCCCTACTGATTATGCTGTCACCGTAGTGCATGGGGATCTTAGTAGAAATGCTGAACGGTGTTGTAGAAATATGAGCATGTCAAGGTGTGAAAATATTAAGCTTGAAAGGAACTGCAGGGCAGAAGAGGTCTCAGAAAAGACGCCTCACAAACAGCTTCTCATTAGTTGCATTAGATGCAAAACAGCTCTTGGTTTGGAACAAGCTGGGCTTCTTGTTCCCTGTTCACAGTCTTCATCATCGAAATTGTACTTGGCATATCTTTTGAGACATGGACTATCAACTGTTGGCTTCCCGGAGGATGGTTTTTCCACATCAACTCCAGAAGAGATACAAGTAGTAGAGTGTGATGCTTCTTCACTCAACCAGAATATCTTTGCAAAATTTAGCCACCAGGGTTCTTGTCATCATTCTGGTGTTTGGTCAGCAAAGGATGGGTGCGTGTACAAGGCAGTAACCTGTCCTTTCTGCTGTTCTGAAAAGGCATGTGCCACGATCCTTGGTGTGCAAGTTCTTGCAACTGATAAACCAAATCAACAATTGCTGGAAAAGGTAGTTTGTTTATCTGGCTGCATATAGTTATTTACTGCTACTGTTGCCTTAATTTGATGGCTGTCTCTTCAAATGAAGGTGCTCTTGTTCAGTGAGCGTTTGGATGTCAAGCCTGAGCCATCAAAGGGACAGGTATGGTGCCTTTTTTATGTGACTAAGCTGATATGCATTCAGAAAACTAACACAAATTAATGGGAGTTATCTGCTTGCATCTGAAGGCTTCAAGGACTCGGAGAGATGGTACTAACTTCATCTCATCGCCACCAGTAGTTGACCTCGAGTCTTTTGCATATAAACCATTGAAGAAGGATCCAGTGCCGCTGAACTCAAGAAGATCCAAGGTCAGTTACCTGCTGCCGCTGCTGTTATCGTTTGCAGTTCTGCTTGTGCTCACTTTCCCAGAATTTGAAGTGTAATCAGGTTCGCATGGTCCTCGTCTTGCATCAACATAGTAAAACTTCTCAGAGTATAACTGACATCACTCTCCTCTTGAATTTTCTGTGGAGCAGCTAAGGTTTCCTATCTTGAACAAATCCACAACTGGTACATGATATGGAGGATCCATAAGATGACACAGTTCTGAATTCTGATCTTCTTTCCCCCGAAGTATCGGGAAGAACTTTGTTCTGCGAAACACAGCGTGCAGGGATAAGATGCAGATATCATCTAGCCATGGGGATGCTAAGATCTATACATGGATTAGAGCAGTCCTTCCATGGGTTGAAGCGATGTGTAAAGTGCATTGCCTAGCAGTAGGAATATGATGCTGATGTACATACATACACAATTGACGATATCTCATAGTGACCATTTATGAACAGTTTTTTGTTTCAACTTTCAAGAAGCTTCTTATGGCCGACTTAAAATTGAAACCCAAGCCTAAATGATAAGAAAAACAGAAGCACCTTAGTACTACAATTTAAAATTTTGCTGTATTGGGAACCAAAAAATAAAAATCATAGCTCCCGGCGAGGATCGAACTCGCGACCTTTCGCTTACGAAGCGAACGCACTACCACTATGCTACGGAAGCAACTTGTGCTTCCAAGTGCTGTAAGAATTTTCTTAAACGTTTCGGTAACACTGTGGACTGTGAGAATGCGCGAGTCAGCAACTGGACAAAAGCCACATGATGTAACATCTGCGGCGACCCTTTGCTTTCTCCAGATCTGTTGTTGAGTATTAGGTCACCAATTTGTCGGTGCCAGTCTGCCAGAGGTGATACCTGATAGGTAAGATGAGAATGAGTTGGAGGGGTCTCGGAATATACCTTCTCGGGAATGCAGCTCTCCTCAATACCAATTTATTCAGTCTACCAAATTCTTTGCCTTCTCTTCCTTTTCCTTCCACAGGTTCCACGGCTGAATAAATCAATTCAACAGTTGAGGTTATAGAAGTGTAGAACAATACCTACTCTTTGCAAAATTCTGAAAATCTTGAACTCACATAATTAATAAGGTCTTCAAACTCAATTATCTGGTCAGTAGAGCATATATCTTGACACCACTTACAAGCTCCAGAACCAACACGGCAACACACCAAAGCTATATACACATCAGATTTAGCAGAAAATATGCTTCGCATTGCATATTCTGACTTTCTGAGCCATGTAGCCACTATTCAAATTACCAGCAAAACTAAACTTTCTTATGCCTCGTCATAGCATCACATTATCCCTGGTCGTTTCAGGATTTCATCGATCAGATGATGCTTGGATATCCTAGCGTGCACGTAGGAGAAATTGATGCCAAGGTATCTTTGGGCGGCGAAGGGAACCACTCAAGTAGCTCCTTCTTCCCCATGTCCACAGCAACCACCCATGCTTCGTCATCCCAGCGGTGAAGCTTGGTCGTGAAGTAGACGATATCCTCATCTTCTTGCAGGCTGAGCACGGGTTGGCATGCGTCGAGGTTCCTGAAGGGCGACCGAGCCATGCCTTGATATCTACTCCACACCTTGGGAAGAAGGAGCTCACTGTGGATCTTCACGTTCCTGGAATCCATGATCTTAGTGTCCTGCCGCCAACGGCCGTCGTCATCCGAGGTGGGAGTAGCGGAACTAGTGATTATTGCCGGCCTACTCCACGTAGCAGCCATCCAACCATCTGAGAAATACACGAGTTCCCGTCCGGCCCGAAGACCACACCATCACCAGCCTTTGAAGTAACGAAGCTGCAGCTCGACGTACTTGAGGCGGTCTCCGACGACGGCGATGTCCCGGTACAGGTGCGCGTCTCCCTCCAGCGTCTTGTTCCTCTGCATAGGCTCCGGCAACCTGACGTAACGGAGCAGGGGCAGGGGTTCGCTGCTGCTGCCTTGCGTCCGCCGCCAGGCTTCGGCTTCGGCTTCCACCGCGAGGACGTCGCAGAAGAGGATGCCACGCCAGAGGTCGACGAAGGCCACGGTGCCGGCATCCCCTCCTATCGCAATCACCTTGCAGCACTTGTGGTAAAAGTTCCTGCCGCCGTGCCGCCGCCGCTGCTCCTTGCTCAGCGACACGCCGTGGACCTTCCAGTCCCCACGCTTCGAATCGTAGAGGCAGAGGTCGAACTGCCCCGCCGGCGCCGCCGGTACCACCAGGCGGAAGAGTCCGGCGACGATGTACTCTCCACCACCTGCGTGCTCGCCCTCGCCGGCGGTGCGGTAGCGTAGGACGCCAATGTCTTGGGCGCCGAAGAAATAGCGCCTGGGCGGGCGCGGGAGGTGCGTGAGCGACGGC
>OAMR01000324.1:554996-578073 GCA_900205405.1 Echinochloa crus-galli
GTTGCAGCACCTGGAGGCGTTCACGGGGCTGTTCCGTGACGCTTAACGGGCTCCCCCGTCAAATGTGACCACTGAGATTTTACAGGTTCCTCGACCTTCGGCTCTGATACCACTTGTTATAAACGCGCAGCCGGATTCGGCCTAGGCCCGGGTACCTTCGGGCCAGCGCAACATTCAGCCCAGGTCCAACGGAGCTACAACCAACAATGCTTAGGCCTAACTCAACCCAAAAGACTAGCCTTATAGGTGAGGACTGCCCTCGCCTTATATGTTGTGCTTCCCCATCATCAATTTCCGATGTGGGACTAAATCTAACAAGAACTACAACAAACAAAAGAATAGGAGGAAAAGTTATGGAGTTGTGTGTCCTTTCTTTGTGAGTGTCCTGTGTCCTGCACTAGCTTGAAGATCCGCCATAAGCCATGTATTCATCGTTTTCACCCTTGACGTGCTCGACCTTCGGCTCTGATACCACTTGTTATAAACGCGCAGCCGGATTCGGCCTAGGCCCGGGTACCTACGGGCCAACGCGATATGAAGCCCAGGTCCAACGGAGCTACAACCAACAATGCTCAGGCCTAACTCAACCCAAAAGACTAGCCTTATAGGTGAGGACTGCCCTCGCCTCATATGTTGTGCTTCCCCATCATCAATTTTCGATGTGGGACTAAACCTAACAGATGCCAGCTGACAAATGTCACGGCATTTTGCAATGTTTTCTCCCCTTTTATTAGTCATTTTCATTGACATAGCATGCTTAAATATGTAGTATTTCGGATTCGTTCAAATCGTAGTCCGTTTTGTTGAGGATGTCTTCTGTTGTTTTGCAGAAGAATCATGTTTAGTGCCATGCATAAATAGCATAGCGCTTTCAACTTACTCGCTGAATTCCTATATGCTGCATGCTTCACTCAAGGTTCGAACAGTTTCTGAAGACAGGTGTGCTATGATGATATTAGGAGTTCTCCTAATTAGCAGTTAAGCATATTCATATATTAGCTGGCAATGCAGGAACGAGAGATCAACTGACTATCGTCCTGTTCGTTTGGCTGGTGGCTGATGACTGGTGCTGGTTTTTACTGAGATAAAAACACTGCTGGCTGGTTGGTGGCCGGCGCTGGTTTTCGCTGAGAGAAAAACAATGTTGGCTCGCTGGAAACAATCCTAACGAACAGGGCGTATAGCTTGCTTGACTTGATACATGAAGATGAAGCGGTACATATCACAAGACATTCGCAGTGAAATTAAGAACTTGTGAATTGTGATCGAGCAGTTACTGGTATTACAATAGTTTGTTAGGCTATTCGTTTCAAAAAAATAGTCTGTAAGGCTGGGTGATGCCAACGGTTAATCAGATCAGACATTACTAGTGTCACATGATTCGGACCAACAAAGATCGATCCAAATCATGGACCAGATGCTCGAGACGAGAGGCTCTACACCGTTCAGCAATTAGCAGTTGATGCCATATGTTCAGACCTGAGATCTGAGGCAATCAACTAGTACTACTGTACCAGTGTTAGTGTACTGCTAGTTGGGTAAAGTTCAGGCTGACACCCCCAACGGTTATGCTCGGAGTAACGTACGGCGAGAACCCGCAGTTGCAGAAAGACACATGGCGTCACCCCTTTCAACGATCGCCTGCCTTTTTCTCCGCAATTGGGACGTCCTGCCTTTTTCTCCGCAATTGGGACGTCCTGCCTTGAGCCGTTGAGCATGCGATCCAGCCGCCGCTTCGTCACCAAAGAGTTGCGATTTGCCTACGCTGCTGCACGTGCCAAGTACAATCACTGAGAATATCCCATATTGACGATGCGTCAAATCAGACGAGACTGTTCAGAGCCAAGCAATCACGCATCGCGTCGGCGGGCGTACGCCGCAGCACACTTCTGAACAACGGATTATTTCAGTTCTGGACGGATCAGGTACAGAAACAATGATAGCACATTGCAAGTTAGTTACAGATTCAGACTTCGGGATCAACAGAACAGATCAAAATTTGTCATTGCAACGATCCAGTCAAAGAACAACCCAGATAGTTGCAACAGGTAATCAAACTATAACATCAGATAATCGGACTATCGCTTGCAAATCTCACATCACGGCACTGAGCAACTCAGAATCGCCATCAAACAAGACTATGCAGAGAGGATCTAAGATTATTCCACCTATTCATTTGCAGCAAGAAACATTTGCAACAGGTATTCAGATCATATATTCAGACCGCAAAACATGAGATTTACCAAAACTTCAAAATCTCACATCACCAGCACAGAGCATCCCAGAATCACCACAATCAAACATTAATAATATGCAGAGACTGAAATCCGTTCACCAAATTAACCATCATCTATTTAGATTAGATCTGATATTTAAAACAGGCGCTGATGCTTGGGGTTAAGTACAGACTGCAGACGAACTTTCCAACAACAGACAAGTGCCGA
Organism: Echinochloa crus-galli; assembly: GCA_900205405.1. NCBI lineage: Eukaryota > Viridiplantae > Streptophyta > Magnoliopsida > Poales > Poaceae > Echinochloa > Echinochloa crus-galli. Next base: position 557,441 of record OAMR01000324.1, read on the forward strand.
AGAAGCGAACACACTACGACTAAACTGCTTCACTTCATGGACTGTGACACTGGCAACTACTGACTTGAGAGGGGACAACCACTACTGCTACATCTAGAGAGACAGACATAGCATCCAGCGACAGCAGCAACGCCCGGTTAGGCCGACGACGAAGAATTCCCTACTGACTGGAACGACTTGGCTGGCGACAGCTCCATGCATCACTCGTCACCCTGCAAACCAGTTTCAGACAAGACGGATAGGTGAGGTTGGATTCAGAGACAGAGTCAAGAGGGACAGCACAAATCTCCGGTGGAATCTACACAAGGAAGAGCGAGGAGGATCTGCTCTCACCTCCTCATCCACCTCGGACTTGGACTTGTCAGAGTCTCCAGACGCTGTAGGACCTCCAGCCTGCAGGGCAGATATAACAGAATACATATCACTTCCATGAACAGCAGAGACGTGCAGGCACTTTCAGGAGATGCGAGTGGTGGTGGCTGGAGTTTACCTGCTTGTTGTTGTAGGCGTCCATCTTCTTGGTGTACTCAACCTTGAGCTTCTCAGCCTTGGACACGAAGGGAGCCTTCTCCTGCATATCAGCAGTCACACAGCAGCGTCAGACGACAATCAACTGTTCCATCTAAGTTTCAATTCCAAACAGTCATATCCTGTAGATACTGCAGCAGGGCATCACAGCAAGTGAATGTACAAATTCATTAGCAAAAGCACTATGGAGTGGACGATTTCAACGCGAAATTGAACAAAACACTGTCAAATTCATACAATCTCTTGAACCGAACAGTAACCCATCAAAGGAGAAAACAACCATCAGCAGCTTCATAGATCTAAGACTAAGACTGCAACAAGCATCCACAATTTAACCACCAGTTATGAACCCTAACCATATGCCAGGAGAGAAATTTGAAATAGCAACCGCCTTTTTTTTTTGAGGAAACAGGAGGGGGAGAATCCCCTACTGATTAAAATATATTAATAGCAACCGCCTATTGGAGCATAACCAGCAAATTTTGAACTCGGCGAACCAAATTTCGCAGATCTAACATTCAATCTATCAGCAAACAACCACATGATATATGCACAACGCAGGGGTGCCAAACACGGATGAAATTTGACCAGGCATTCGAACTAGCAAAAAGCACATCGAACACAGCTCAAACGGTTGAGGGATACGGGCAGAAAGCAACTTACAGCATCGGACAGGGACTTCCACTTGTCACCGCCAGCCTTGCCAATCTGCGAATCACAAAACCACAAGCATCAGAAACGCAAACTTCACAACCGAACCATCGCAAATTTTCGAAACGAAAGACGAATTCGCGGAGGAAACAACGCTTACCACTGAGACTTGCTTCACATTGGGGTGCTTCTCCTTGTAATCCTTCCTGAACTCCTCCCTGCAAAAACCATCACACCAATCGATCAGAACGAAACCGAAATAGAGCGGGGGAAACACCAGAGCCCCATGAATCTAGCACTCACATGAACACGAAGAAGGCGCTCGGAGGCCTCTTGGGCTTGTTCGGGTCCTTCTCGGCCTTGGACTTCCTCACGGAGAGCCTGCGCCACCAACAACAACAAACAGCAAACGAAACCCCGTCAGAACCCCCAAGCAAAACGAATCGAAACCACCACCAGAAACACCACGAGAATGGGGGGAAAGCAGGCGGCCGGATCGAATCGTACCTGGAGTCGGCACCGCGGGAACTCGCCCTCGACTTCATCTCGGAACCTGCCGCACCAAATCCAACAGAAAACCAAAATCCATCAGCAACAACCCACACCAACAACCCAAAATTCGCAACGATTTGATCCAGATTTCGAACTCCCAGTACCTTCGGGTCGGATCGCGACGTGGGGGCTTGGATGCGTGCTCGTGCGCCGCGTGCCTGTGAGGGTTGCGTGATGGGATGCGAGTGGAGGGGGAAAGGGGGCCAGAAGGGGGCGGCTTTTAAAGGCGGGGGCGGTGGGCGTTTGCGCGGGATCTGAAAATTTTCCGCCACGTCACCGATCCGAGGGCTCGCCTCCCATTGGCCGCGCGGCGCGCCGCTGGCTCCTGCCATCCGCGGCTAGTAGTACGCGATCTCTGGCTAGCCTGCGGGTGCTGCTTGGATGGCTTCTGGATGGTCGGGTGTCCCTGCGCCCACCCGTCAGTGAACTACCACCAAAGCATTGATGAAGGCATCTTCCCCACCACGCATGACACGTGGGCCCCAAAACTTCGACCACTTTCGCGAGACGGCGAAATGATCTTCACGCTGCGGCGAACCTGGCCGTATACGGGCCGCATAGGTGACGAATTAACTTGGATTGGGTCAGTATTACGGCTATGGGCGTGGGCCTGATCTTCACGCTGCGGCCCAAATCTGTATTTCCAGGTTTCAGTTGCACTCCAGACCAAAAATAATAAAACCACAATGTTCTGACAAAGTACCTACAAATATTGAGACTTGGAGAAGTCACCTCCATCAAGATTCAAGACTGAAGATAATACACAGAGATCTGAAAGCAACATTTTGCTGGATGAAGAGATGAGACCAAAGATCGCAGATTTTGGTATGGCAAGAATGTTTAGTGACAACCAACAAAACGCAAACACAGAGCGATACCATACACGTAAACCTAACAGATCAAAGAAAAATAACTCTTCCTGGCACAATACCAACAGTGGCTACATGGCTCCTGAATATGACCTGAGAGGCATATTTTCTGTCAAGTCCAACTTCGGTGTGCTGATTCTCAAGGTTGTAAGTGCTGTGAAGATAAGTTCCACCGATCACATAATGCAATCTGAAAACCTCATAGTCTATGTGAGTATAAGCTTATTCTGAATTTGAAAGGAGTATACTGCAACCTCAGAATAAGCACCACACTTCCCATCCCGAATAAACCTGCATATTTTGCCCATACAAATAACGAATTATAACAGAGAAGATGCCATACTCACAACTCAAAGAACAGTGTGACTCTTTCAGTCCTAGAGGGAAGGTAGGCCAATCTTTTTGGTCCCAATAGAGGGAAGATGACATAAGAACTCAAAGACAGTGTGACTCAAACATTGCTTAAAGGAAAACTCATGTAATAGAGCTGCATGATAGGAAGTGAGAATGGTAAATATCTGGATTTTTTAGCTCCATTTTGACATTCCTTGTTTGCTACCTTCGAATCTCTAAAAAAATAAGAAGGGGAAATTGAAATATCAAAATATGCATAACGACTTGGTCAAAGTGGACGAATACTTGTCATTTATAATCGTAAGTACCGCTGGCTAGATGAAAATTATGAGTGATTACTGATTAGACATTGGAACTGCGTAACTTAACTGCATTGAGCTCGGTAGAAAATAGAAAACTGTACACTATGCTGCCCTTGACCTTGAGGCTATGAGCCTGTAACGACTCAGTATTCTCTGCAACCATACACGTCTAACTGAGGTTATTATACCACGAATCGGAAGATCAATCTTCGTAACAACACAATAATATACGGGAAATCCTCTGCAGCCTACCTAGGCCCTGTTTAGTTTCAAAAAGGAACTCCTAAATTTACTATACAAGAAGAAGATTTCCTATCACATCAAAATGTCATAACATGCATGGAGTACTAAATGTAGATGAAATTAAAAACTAATTGTACAGTTTTGTTGTACTCTGCGAGACGAACATTTTAAGTCTAATTAATCAATTTTTGGACAATTTTTCGCACATACAAACAAAATGATATAGTGACGCAATGATTACAAAGTGGCATCATACTCCCAAATTCACACTCCCAAATTCAACATCTAAACACGGCCCTAGTCGGTTGGAAAACAAGCAGAATCTATAATCTACTGCAGTGTTCCTCCTTTCAGCTTTCACCTTATCTCATCTTGAGAGCAGGAGAGGAAGTGCGCAGTGCCCGTTTGATCTCTACTCCACCAGCAGCATCCCGGTGCCCGGCGCCATCTCCACAGACTGAACGAGAAAACCCATCAGAAATCACAACCACCAAGGGAGCAGCCGCGAACTCGAGAGGGAGGCAAGGGGAGCACGCGCCCGTCCACCGTGGCTAGACGGTCAACGGGCCGTTTTCTCCAAGCTGGCTTGGCCCATGAATTAAGGTTCCGTTAGTCTGTCTGCCTGCCTGGGCTGGGCTCAAACTGCCCCATGCCGGCACACGGCCCATTTCCTTCCGGTGCGCTGCCGAACGTGATGGGTGTTGTGCCGGGCCGGAAGGCGGTTGATTCGTGCCGACCGTTCGTTATTGCGAAACAAGCCGTGCAGTGAAAGTACAGTACTAGGCTATAACGCTTTTTACCTGAAAATATTTGTACTCTTTTCGTGTCGAACTTATTCGTACAAATTTGATAAGTTACAAATAAATATAAATTATGGTTAAAATATTTTATAATAAAATAAATAATATACTTACATATTTTTTGAAATAAAACGGCAGTAAAAATGATAATCAATAGTTAATAGTTTTAAATATTATAATACGGAGATAGTAGTAAGCTAGTAGCATAGTGATGAGAATTTCGGAACCAACATACTGTATGCAAAAGGATGAGTACATGCCTGGAGGATTAACTGTAGCTTAGAAACTTCCGTTACTAATTGCAAGCATAGGAAACAAAAGCTCGGGGCCAAAGGCGCTCGATCGATATCCTGGCAAGAAAAGGTTCGGACAACGCCGCGAAGACAACGGCCCTGATGGAGACGTCGCGCCTTTTACCAATGTCACATCAACCGCATGTTTGGAAGAATTTTTTGTTGGTTTTCCGCTCTCGAATGCCTGCCAAAATAAAAATCCTCTCAAATCAAATTTGTGGCCCCATTCTCAACCACTAGAGAAACATGACCAAAATCACTGAAATGGCCATATTAATATTGGCCAACAATACCATTTATTCTTTCACAGTTGCTTGAAACTACTTGAACATGTATATGAGCAGAAACTGCCCCAAACACGAGGTGATACAGCAGGTACATATTGTCTACTAGTCCTTGACCAGCTCAACTGAATCACAGGACATTGACCTTTTCAGATCAAGGTCTATTATTTTTGACTGGGACAGCTGATAACAATACTACAACATGCAGGAAGGCGGCCAAGATGTTGATTGAGCTGCGTCATATATGTGGAGTGCGATCCGGCTTGCGGAAACCGATGAGTCTTGAAGGCACCATGGGCTTCGACACCGGTGGCGCAAGGTCGCCGTCCTTGACCCCAAGCTGCCACCTGAAGAAACGCATCCATTGCTGCTCACCGGAGCTGTCCGCTGGCGCGGGGCTGAAGTCGATCACCCTGTCGATGTGCAGGAGGACATCGTACGAGAGCACACATACCGTCTCAAACCGCGGCCGACGGCGCTGATCGACGAAGCCAAGCTCCGAGCAACGCCAGGGCTCGTCGCCGGCCTTCTTCTCCGGTGGTTCCTCCAGCTGGAGAACGCCTGCCTTGGCAATGGAGTTCGGATCATCTGTCCAGACCCAGATGCACACGCAGGCGGACTCCTCGACGGCGAAGTTGTCGCCGTCGATACCCTCGACCAAGGTGGGGCCATGGAAAAGCCTCCCGACCGTCTCGGCCTGCCAGGCGTGGCGAGGGACTCCCTCGATGCAAACCCTGACCTTGTAAATTTGTAATGGAGCTTGAGGGCTGTGGCCTGGCTCTGCCTTGTCCACGGCGTTAGTTTGAGGACGCTGCTGCTGCTGCCAATCCCAATCCACAGGTATGGAGGGTAGCGAAGGGCCTCTGCTCTGTGAACAGGGTCCTTGAAGTAGACGAGGTAGTCGCCGGCCTGCGTGTGCAGAGACACCTCCACCTCGTCCTTGGCGATCTGGAACCTGACGGCGCGACACCGCCGGGCTGTCGCCGGCGAGGACGGCTACGACGGCGTGCCGAGCGAAGTCGCGCTCGGAGGTCGCCGTTGCCCCGGAGAACGCCGCGCACGCGACAACTACCTCTGGCCTCGGCCTCTGCTGCCCGGCGCCAGGAAGGATGAAGCCCATGTCACTTTGCATTGAAGGGAGCTCTGAGTAGGAAGGAACCGGAGCTGTGTAGACGGGTATCATCATCAGGAACTCCGGAAGAAGCCTGCAGTCCATCGCACGGTGGCCGGAGTTGAGGCAGAGGATGCATCGGAGTGGGGCTTGGCACTCGGCGACTTTGTGGTCAGAGGCCAGGCACCTGAAACACCGGCCGGCAGCTCGCTCCATGAACAGAGCACGGAGTGGACCAGGAGTGGCAGTGACTGAAGGGCCGCCATTGCCAAGCAGGCTGAAGACTGATGCTTGCTGCTGCTTCCATGTCAGGGAGGGTGGAAGATCTTGGGGTTGGCGAGGATCTCTGCTTGTCTCCCCGTGTTTGCCTTTGATTTGCTGAAATCCATCATCTGCAACTTCTTGAGCTACCACAGCTGATCTGAATTTCAGTTGACGTGCAGCTGCACCCGCAGCGGAGGGGTTCGGATGAGGATCCTCAGCTGGCGAGTCCGGCACGACAGCTTTTCCTTTCTCCTCCGCGGTGAACCTTCTCTGAGAACCTCTGGCGGGGTTGATCACGGGTCCGCTCTGCTTATCTGATGAAAACAGTACATTCTGGTTGAAAAGCGCCTTGTCGTCGAGATTCTTGGAGGCCTGCTCCTCCCTGGTGAATCTGAAAAGCATTTGGATAATCTGGGTGAGCATTTGGATTAAAGATTTAGAGATCTTTTGATTTATGTGAAGATCTGAATACACCGTGTAATGATGTTTGTTTCCTAAAACTGATGTCTAACAACTAACAAGTGATCACAGTAGTTTATTTGTGAGTCAATAAAGCAACGCGATCACCATCCTTCCTTCTGGCCTTAGTGCCTTACACGCTAAAAGTCACCTTCAATCTCGTTTTTCTTGTATGCACTTTTCATATCAATGCTCCAGCCTTTTAGTTCATCATAGGAGCAACACACAAAAAACGTAAATAGCACATGGCAAAGGTTTGTGCTACTCTAGGTACTCTTCGTGAAACTTTCAATAACTATTATATGGAACATAAGTCTCGGTAGGCAGATTTTTCTTGGACAACTATGCTCTGGTCAGAGCACAACACGTACTCCCGCCTGCTGTGACTATAGATGGCTAAACGGGCCGTGCCGTGCCGGCATGGCACTAGCACTATTTGGCACGGCACTATTTGGCATGGCACTAAGTGGCACTAATGATTAGTCGTGCCGTGCCACCTAGTGTCGTCGTGCCGAACTTCAGGCCCAGGCATGGGCGCACGGCACTATAGCCAGTGGCTAGTGCCGTGTCGTGCCAAAAGGCACTATAGTGCGCATGCCGGCACCGGCACTAAGATGACAAACACAACCATCTTCTCACTTAACATAATTTCATCAACAATAATTCATACACAATCTCAACTCCAAAATATTACAGATCCATTACATAAATGGTAAGCAAGGAAATAAGTAAGATTGGAAGATTTAAGAATGAAAATAAGCAAGAAAAGAGGGCTTACGTTGGATCCATCGTGCCTCCCCGTGCCGCCTTAGTGCCGAGGCCGTGCCGGCCTTAACCGTGTCGTGCCCGTGCTAGTGCCGCGGGCCGAGATTGCGGCTCAGGCACTACACTGGGCCAGGCACTAACACAGCACTGGCACTAAAACTGTCGGGCCAGGCCGTGCTCGGGCCGTGCTAAATAGGGCCGGGCTAGTGCCGGCCCAGCGGGCCTGGCCCGTTTGGCCAACTATAGCTGTGACATGTCGAGGGCCCAACTGACGCCGCGTCACAGAACCTCGTGTGTAGGAACACAGTTTAACATATACAGGAATCATTTTAAATAAAAATAACGTTTCATTACATTAGCCTCAAGCATTATTCTCTTTTGAGCGACTCATTCCATAAAAATATATATAGTAAATTTGATTATGAACATCAACTATATTCTTATTTTTTTCACTGAAATTGTCTCAACAGATGGCAGAACTAAAAGTTTTCTCTCATGGAGCAAAAGAAGACAAATTATCTTCTTATTATAGCATCTTTCATAAGTAAACTGAACTCATGAACATTGGAATTAAAAGAACAACGGAGAGGTAATACTACCAACAAAATTTATCGCTTCAGGAGCATAATAAAAAATATCAATGAGAAGCTGAAAAAAAGCTTAATCTTATCTTATGTTTTTTTTTGAAACTGGAATAACATCCCGCCTCCACACTCCCTGGAGAGTGAGCACAGCGTTCATCACAACCAACAACCTACAGCAACAGCAGTACTTAGACTGCACCGGCGCAACACCACGCCTTACATGTTCACCCAAAAAACCACCAGTAACAGCAGTACTCAGCCTGCACATACGCCACACTACGCCTTACAGATTCACCAAAAGCTAAACTTACGCCTACCAACAGGCCTAAGTGCCAATTCGAAGCCTGGTCTTCCAACCGAACCTGCTAAAAAGCTCCATTGCTGCCGCTTCCAACCGGTTACAGTTTCGCTTTATAGCAGCTTTCTCTTCCTCTTTAGATAACATCGACCAACACCTTGCCCAATACGTCCCCCTGAAAATTACCTGCACAAAAGAATTAGGATTTGAATTCTGGAATACCACTTCATTTCTATTCAACCACAAGGCCCAACAGAGCGCAATTGTCCCCACTACACATTGAGTTCTTAGCAGTTTGGAAAAACCTCCCAGCCAAGATCCAAATAAGTGAGAAAAGTTAGTTGGCGGCCGAATTCCAAAGGTAATAAAAACCAGGTTCCAAATGCTTCTCGCCCATTTGCAATCAAAAAACAAATGTTGGGCTGTTTCAATCGAGTTACAGAAACAACACTTGACACTTCCTTTCCAATTTATCTTAGCAAGATTATCTTTTGTAAGAATCACCCCCTTCCAAAAATACCATGAGAAAACTTTAATTTTCAGAGGTATTTTCAATTTCCAGAAGGTCCCCGTAGAGGGAACACCTTGTTGTTTCATCATTTCTGAATACAATGAGTTAACCGTAAATTTTTTCCCATTGCCCAACCCCCAAACCAAAACGTCTTTGTGATCATTTAAGTTCACATGTACAATTTCATTCACTAGCTCCAGCCACTTATCTAGCAAATTCCCTCTTAGTGCCCTTCTAAAGGACACTTTCAAAGGAACAATGCTTAGCACACTAGCTACTGTATCGTTCTTTTTCCTCACAATATCATAAAGACACTGATACCTATCCTTCAACTTCTCATTGCCCAACCAGACATCTTTCCAAAAACTAGTTTGCTCTCCATTTTGCACCGAGAACCTACCCCTCGACAAAAAATGGTCTTTAATCTCCATCAGCCCTGCCCAAAATTGGGAATCACCGGGCCTCCTTGATACTTGAGAAACTGTTTTGTCTTTTAAATATTTCCGTCGAATTAAGTTCTGCCACAAGCCATCCTCATTTAGCAACTTGAACAACCATTTACTTAGCAAGCAGATATTTTTTACCTCTAAATTCTTAATTCCCAGACCTCCCATACATTTTTCTTGACACAGGATACTCCACTTTGCCAACCTATACTTTTTCTTGTGTTCATCACATTGCCAGAAGAATCTTGATCTAAAGTAGTCTAACTTTTTAAGCACTCCTTTAGGAATTCTAAAAAATGACATCATATACATTGGTAGGCTAGAAAGAACCGAGTTTATTAAAACAAGTCTTCCTCCTACCGACAATAGTTTGCTCTTCCAGCTGCTCAATTTCTTTTGGAATCTCTCTTCTACTCGCCTCCAATCTTTATTTGAAATCTTACGGTGATGCATCGGAATGCCCAAGTAAATAAAGGGAAAACTCCCTTCCTTGCAACCAAAAAGCCTCACATAATCTCTAACTTTATCCTTAGCCTTTCCAAAACAAAACAGCTCGCTCTTATGGTAATTGATCTTAAGTCCTGCCAACTTTTCAAAAGTGGACATATTTTAAATCAAAATTAAAAGCATGTTGACATGTCAGACAATGTCAAACAAAGAAACCACTAGTTGACTGGAAAATGTCTGCGGATTGTATCATCTGCGTACTGAAGGACAGATAGTCCTCCATCTACCAGATGTGGGACTAGCCCATTAAATTGTTCATCCACAGTAGCTCTCTTTATTAGAACGGCCAACATATCTGCTACCAAATTAAAGAGGACCGGAGACAATGGATCTCCCTGTCTTAACCCTTTCTTAGTTTGGAAGAACCTGCCCACTTCATCATTAATTTTAACCCCAACACTTCCCCCAGAAACAATACTCTCTATCCACTTGCACCACATAGGGCAAAAACCTTTCATTCTCAATGCCTGCTGTAGGAACGACCAATTCACTTTGTCGTACGCTTTCTCAAAGTCAAGTTTGAGAATGACCCCACTTTGCTTTTTCCTCTTTAACTCATGTAATGTTTCGTGTAAAATTACCACTCCCTCCATTATGTTTCTCCCCGGGAGAAAAGCGGTTTGTGTGGGCCCTATTAATTTGTTCACCACCAGCTTGAGTCTATTGGCAATAACCTTGGTAATAATCTTGAAGCTCGCGTTCAACATGCAAATGGGCCTATAATGCTGCACCATTTTTACCTCCTTTAGTTTTGGCAAAAGCGTTATAATGCCAAAGTTAAGGCTAAAGAGAGGTAACTTGCCACTATGTAAGTCTTTAAACATGGCCATTAGGTCTTTTTTGATCAAACTCCAAAAAACCTGATAGAACTCCACTGGGAATCCATCTGGCCCGGGTGCTTTATTATGCTTCATTTGAAAAACAGCCTCCCTTACCTCGCTTTCTGAAAAATCACTAGTCAACAACTCGTTCTCCACATCCGAAACCTGAGGAATATCCTCCAACCTGGTTTCATCCAGAGAGAAATTGCATTTCTTTTCTGACCCAAAAAGATCCTTGTAATACTTTGTGATATACCTTTTAAGGTTTGCCTCCCCCTCAATGACACCTTCTTCTTGTTCAAGTCTAAAAATTCTGGTCTTTCGGTGTTTGCCGTTAGCTACTAACTGAAAATATCTCGTATTGCTATCCCCTTGTAAAATTTCTGTATTTTTGGCCCTTTGGAACCATTTAAGTTCCTCCTCTCTCAACATATGAACAAGTCTGTTTTTGACACTTTGCTTTAAATCTAATTCCTGCTGCGTTAGTAACATGGATTCAGCTTTCTTATCTAACTCGTCAGCTTTTTTAATCAACTCCTGTTTCTCTTTTTTATATGCCCCATTCATATTTTTTGCCCACCCCCTAAGAAACTGTCTTAGTCTTCGAATTTTGTTCTGCCATCTTTGCATTGATGTAGCCCCTTTTTTCTCCTTCTTCCAAACCTCAGCTACTGTATTAAAGAAGTCATCCCTTAACAGCCACCCCAGTTCGAATTTAAACATGGGTTGACTTGTTGATTTCGACCCTTCCCCAGTATTTAACAATAGAGGAGTATGATCAGAAATTTCCCTAGTAAGCGCAATTACTGTGCTTAAAGGGAATCTCTCCTCCCATTCTTGCTTATGTTATGTTATGTTATGTTAAGGGAATCTTATGTTATGTATCATAAGAAATACAATTCTTGCTTTCCATCCATCCTTCGTGAAATTCTGCAGATGGCACTTCTGCGTCTTCCCAAATCCACGCTTGATCGACAGAGCTAAATGTCCAAATTACAAGTGGGCAATCAGTTCAGCCTCAGGCCTCAGCCAAGACGTCAGCTTAAAGCTTAGCTCGGTGAAAGGGCTGTTGAAATGCATGGGCATGTTTCCTGATGATAAGAATGCAGCTTAACGCCTGAGTTTTTCTAGAACGTGGGCAACTTTCATGCTGAAAAGCGACTTCACCATTAAACAAAAAGAAAAGAAGAAGAGGAAGAAACGAGATTACAACTGTCAAGCGCTGAATGATGCTGATGTACTCTACAGTATCATTAGTTCCAAATTAATATTAGTTGTGAGATTTTTTTATTCAAAAATTATATAAATAATATTTTTTGATTAAATTTATCATCAAATCAAAGTTACTTGACAAAAAGTTATCCGTGAATAATAATTTGAAATGATGAGCGAACTATTTATTTGCATTGAAGTTCTTTCTTGTACCAGTTCTTAAAATGCTTCATTTCCAGTACGTATGTGTAAACTGCTCACTGTATGTGAGGCATTGGAACCAGTAAGAGCAAAACAATACAGTTAATATTTAGAGATTCAATTTTTGAGATTAATTTTAGAAAAAGTATTTTCTCATTTTATTATCTGCATTCCTTTTTCTTAACATGATAGCAGGGACTGAATCGGCGCCATATATAACATGGATAGTAGTTGGTCGTGAGGGGAATGGATCTAGCATATTATTACAGTTGATTTCCTGATCCAGCACAACCAATTGCATTGGGATTACTCGTGATATATCAGTGTCTCTATTCGTAGGCAGTACAAGAACAATTAATAGTGCTAGATTGACAACACGGCTCAACATAATCATAGGAGCTGCCAAAGGACTTCAATACCTCCATCAAGATTCAAGGCCAAAACTAATTTTCAGTGCTCTGAAAGCAAGCAACATTTTGATGGATGAAGAGATGAGACCAAAGATAGAAGACTTTGGTATGCCAGGGATGTTTGGTGACAACTGACAACCAACAGAATGCAAACACAAAGTGGGTTGTTAGCATTGACCTAACAGAAGTAACCACATTCTCGTCAGTTGTTGCTAGTTGCTACGCCAAGGAAATATTGTGGGAGGCACTGAAATGGATGGAATGCACGTGTGTGTTCCTCACAGAACAAATTTCCTTGCATAATAGTAGGCGATTAGGTGGGCTCAATTGCGTTTTTTTTAAATGAGAGCGAAAGACTTATCAAATTTTTATTAGAAGAACAGAAACAAACAACCACGATAGGAAACAACTATTACAATTCGACTAAAAAAGCAAATATACTACTCTGCACACCACTGCCACAAAACGCAAGGATATTACAGTCCAAAGAATGCAGGCGTGGCATGGACACTATTGTCATGCTCATCATCTGGAATGCATGGTTGTTTGATGGCCAATCTGCTATTGCTCAGGAGCTGCTGTCCAAGATCGAGCAGGTAGCACGCCTCTGGATTGAAGCGGGGGCATGTCGTCTGGTTGTCTAATTTGCAGGTAGTAAATTACAGAGTACTAAATTCAGAGTAGGCCGGAATGACTTAAGGTTGTATTCTGCTCCTGCATCGGTGAGCACTTATGCTCTGCAAGTCTGCATCAAGTATTCATGTCTCTGAAAACCAAACTTTCACTTTTCTCGCTAATACAGTGATATGTAGTCTTCTTACCCATTCGAGAAAAAAGTCACAAAAAGTGATTATTCATCGTAAAATATCAACAAAGGCTACGTGGCTCCAGAATATACAATGAGAGGCATATTTTCGAGCCCGTGACCATGGTTTAAACCCCAGTGGTGCCGTTTCTTGCTAGAATTTCGAAGGCTGCATCGGTCAGGCATATCATGGAGAGAACCTGGTCCCTGTGCATCCAGGTGATGCGGGAGGCTATTCTAGCCTCTGGCCCCTATTATATTTTCTAGAGTAAAATGTATAGGCGTTGGGCGGTCCCTAAATGTGTATCGAATTGGCATCTAGATCTCTGAAAATGCATTTTTATGTCATCCAATTTATCCTGATGTGTCATATGGGGTTCGAAACTCACAAAATGCATTTTTAGGTTATCCATTTTTTACATAGTTGTCATCCGGGTCCATAAACATATAAAAATATATTTTTTATAAATTCATCATGGTATCATCACAAGTCCAAACACACGAAAAAATAAGAACTCCACCTTATTCTTGCATTAGATCTATCTTATTCACCGTTTTCTGAGAGTACGGAGACCCGAATGACACGAGACAAGTTCGGGGATTTGAAAATGAATTATGAAAGATTAGAGACCTAGATGGCACACCTAGACAAGTTTGGAAAATCTAAAAATGCATTTTGAAAGTTTGGGGACTTAAATGACACTGCATCACAAATTTAGAGACCGTTCATATATTTTACTCTTTCCGTCGAGTCAGATGTGTACAGCTTGTTGTACTGATTTTAGAGGTTGTAGTTGTAACTTGTAAGTAGTGCGAAGATAAGCTCACTGATACAGAAAGGAGTTTGAGAACTTTTTAGTCTACGTGAGTGTAAGCTTTTCTGAATTTGCAGAGTGTAAGTTATTAGATTTCCACAATTTCTCAGTTACTGGTTTGATTTATTTGGGCATGGGAACCTCTGGAAGGAAGGAAATGCAAAGGAGTTGGTGGACTCAAATATTGTGGCCAGTTGGCCAGTTGCATAACAGACACATGCCACTGATGCCATGTGTTGTGTTCATCTCGGAGAATGGAAATATCACGCTCCCTGTCACAAATAGACCGGTCTTTATCTAAAAAAAAATAGACCGGCATATTTTGCCCATCAAATAACAAATTATAACAGAGAAGAGGCAATAGTCAGAACTCAATGAACAGTGTTACTCTTTCAGTTCTAGAGGGAAGGTAGGACAAAGTTTTCAGAGCCAAGGATGCCAAACATTCTTGAAAGGAAAAAATTTCAGTTATGAATAACACTTTAGTCCATCTTCGCATGTAGCAGTATAACTAAAAAAAGAGCTTGGATGCTGACGTACCCCTTTCCTTTTGACTGAAGCAACATATACGGAGTATATGAATATATGATTGTCATTACTCATTACCTGTCTCCTCCACTAATTTCGTATAAAATCCAACGATTTTCTCCTCCCGGTTCTTCAAAAGTACAGATTGCTTGTAGTTGTAGACCAATGCTCCAACCCCTAATCAAGCAAGATCGTCAGTTGTCTAGCTGATCTGTGCCCAACAAGCTGCTATCAGGCTACTATCAGCAGTTCTGCAAACACTTCTCAGAATCCGACTCACCGATGGACCGATCAGCTATCACCTACGCCACTGTCCTTCTCCTCGTCCTGCTGCCGCCGGCTGCATCCGACGACCGGCTAGTCCCCGGCAAGCCGCTCCTTCCCGGCAAAACCATAGTATCCGACGGCGGCGATTTCGCCTTGGGCTTCTTCTCCCCCACCAACTCCATTACTCCGGCCAAGCTCTACCTCGGCATATGGTACAACGACATCCCCCGGCTCACCGCCGTGTGGGTCGCCAACAGAGGAACCCCGGCCGCAAACATCACCTCCTCCGATGCGCCAGCGCTGACCCTCACCAACACCTCCAACCTCGTCCTGTCCGACGCCGGCGGCCGTGTCCTCTGGACAACCAACCTCACCGGCGATTCAAGCTCCTCGCCATCGTCCACCGGCCTCGCCGCGGTGCTCCTGAACACCGGCAACCTCGTCATCCGGTCCCCGAACGGCACCGCCCTGTGGCAGAGCTTCGAGCACCCGGGCGACACGTTCCTCCCCGGCATGAAGATCCGGATCAGGTACAGGTCCCGCGACGGCGAGCGCCTGGTGTCCTGGAGAGGCCCCGGCGACCCCTCGCCGGGGAGCTTCACCCACGGCATGGACCCGGCCACGTTCCTGCAGGCGTTCACCTGGAACGGGACGCGCCCGGTGGCCCGCACCGCCCCGTGGACGGGCTACCTGACCGTCAGCGGCCAGTTCCTGCACCTGAACGCCACCGTCATCTTCTACATGGCGGTCGTCGACGCCGAGGAAGAGATGTACATCACCTACAGGCTCTCGGACGGCGGCGGCGGCGCCGCGCACACCAGGTTCGTGCTGACGTACTCCGGCGAGTACCAGCTCCAGATCTGGGGGCCGTCGGAGTGGGCCGTCGTCGGCAAGTGGCCCGCCGGTGCGTGCGACCTCTACGGCCACTGTGGCCCGAACGGCTACTGCGACGGCGCGGCGGCCGTCCCGACGTGTAAGTGCCTCGACGGTCACGAGCCGGCGAGCTTGGAGGACTGGAGCGGCGGCAGGTTCTCCCGGGGGTGCCGGCGAAAGGAGGCGCTCCGGTGCGGCGGCGACGGCGACGGCTTCGTGGCCTTGCCGGGGATCAAACCGCCGGACAAGTTCGTGCTCGTCGAGAACCGGAGCTCCGAGGAATGTGCCATGGAGTGCGCCAAGAACTGCTCGTGCGTGGCGTACGCCTATGCCAACTTGAGCAGCAGCGGCAGAACGAAGAAGGACGGGACGAGGTGCTTGGTGTGGGCCGGGGAGTTGATTGACACGGTGAAGCTGAGTGACGTGGCCGGCATTGGTGGAGGAGAGACGCTGTACCTCCGGATTGCAGGCTTGGATGCTGGTAGTGGTATTGATCCCAATCCCATCTCCTCTGATCTATATATCAAGGAAACTTTGTTATCTGTGCTATATTGGTGCATGAAACTTCACTGCAATGACTTTGCACAGGAACAAGGCCAAAGACTAGGACTGTAAAGATTGTGCTTCCTGCAGTTTTGTTAAGTGGCATTCTGATACTCACTGGCATTTCCCTTGCATGGTTCAGGTTCAAAGGTACTGGCTCTGCTTCTCTATGCTTCTATACTGTACTCATCTGAGGGGAATTGGTTTTTTGCACTGCCAAGTTCTACATTATCCTCGTTCATGACATCTTGGAAGCAGGTAAAATACAAAAACGGGGAAAGCACAAGACGTTAGTCCTAGGAAACTTGAACACTCTAGAGCACTCTGGAGAAGGAAATCCTACTGAAGGCTTTGAATTTCCGGTTGCAAGATTTCAAGATATCAGAGCTGTGACAAATAATTTCCACAAATCATTCATGATAGGACAAGGAGGTTTTGGGAAAGTTTACAAGGTACTTTCCAGTTTTAGTTTTCATCCTGGCGAATTGTGGTCGCACTGATACTAAATTAAAGTACCATCCCCTGTCCATTTCATTTTACAAGGCAAAGTTAGATGGTCGAGAAGTTGCCATCAAAAGGCTCAGCAGGGATTCCGAGCAAGGAATAGCAGAATTCAGAAATGAAGTAATTCTAATTGCCAAACTGCAGCACAGAAATTTGGTTCGATTTATCTGTTGCTGCATAGAGGGAGATGAAAAGCTCTTGATATTTGAATACATGCCTAACAGAAGCTTAGATACTCTCCTTTTCAGTATGATTTCATCATAGCACATTATAGTTCCATGATTTAACACAACAGATTGGTCATGTAATTGCTCTTTATTTGTAGGCAGTGCAAGAAAGTTAGAGCTAGATTGGCCAACACGATTCAACATAATCAAAGGGGTCGCTAAGGGGCTTTTATACCTCCATCAAGATTCAAGACTGAAGATAATACATAGAGATCTGAAAGCAAGCAACATTTTACTTGATGAAGAGATGAGACCCAAGATAGCAGACTTTGGTATGGCGAGGATGTTTAGTGACAATCAACAGAATGCAAAAACAAAACGGGTTGCCGGAACATAGTAAGTGACATTTTAACTCGTCCAATTTTTCCCCCTGAAATTACCAAAGTCGAGCTAACTTACAGAAAATATATATAATATACAGTGGCTACATGGCTCCAGAGTATGCAATGAGGGGCATATTTTCTGTCAAGTCTGATGTGTATAGCTTTGGTGTGTTGACGTTGGAGGTTGTAAGTGGTTTGCAGATAAGCTTTACAGATCATATAATGGACTCTGAAAACCTTAGAGTCTATGTGAGTATATGCTTTTCTGAATTTTGCAAAGAATAGACATTGAACTTTAGAGTTCCACAGCCTCAATTTTTTTTTTGTTTATTCAGGCATGGAACCTGTGGAAGAAAGGGCAGGCATGGTGAATTGTGGAAGACTATTTCTCTTGTATTACATTGCAGTGAAGTCTGTTGGGGAATGCAATATAAGAGGTAAAAAGGATATGCCAGGGAAGGTTCAAATTCGTCCATGAGTTTGAGCAAGTTTTGCAGAGCTAGGTTGGCAAGACAAGATTGACGTTATCACTAAGCCAATTTTGAAGATTACTCACACGATATGTTTTTATCAATAATATTAGTCAAAATTCAAAAATAAAAAAGTTTATCATGTGAGTAATTTATAATAAAGTTTGTTTAAGAATAAAGTCAAACTGATCTATAATTTAAAATGGAGTAAGTGTATACATGCTTTTCTGTCGAGAGCAGCATTAACAAATGTCAGTCGCTAACCTCGCTCCGCGAGGACTGCTCAAATGTCAAACATAAGATGTGAAAGGGCCTCTAGCCTAGTGGTTAGAGCACCTGAGTAGCACCCTGCAAACCCAGGTTCAACTCCCTGTGGGAGCGAATTAACTGGGTTTGGAATAAAAAAATTAAAAAAGAGGTAGGGGCTTCCCCTACTGACTCCGGTCAAAAAAAAATGTCAAACATAAGATGAGATTGAATTGTTAAACTAAATGTGGCCTAAACTTCAATTCTTTTTTTTTTGCATTATCCCGTCCAAAGATTATTCGGTACTCGCGTTACTCAGAGGAAAAAAATTGAGCCGCGACCCTCCCGTCGCCCCCAGGTGACACGAGGCGGACGCGCCTGCCGCCGCAGTCGGTCCGTGGCGGCGGCCTCCTCTTCCTTTCTCTTCCATCCCTGGTCACTCCTTCCTCTGCAGCACCACCACTAACCCTAGATCTGATTTTTCCTTGGTCGTTCATCGTCGGCGCCGGCGCCGTGCAGACGTTCCTCAACGGTCGCCTCGATCCTCTTCGCCTGTCGCCCTCCGCCGCCACCGTCGACTTCCCCGCGTCGTTGGAGCCGCTGGCCATCTGCCGGTCGTCCCTCGATCCGCGGCGTCGCCATGCAGCCACCCTCGGGGGCTTCTTGGCTGGCGACGGTGAGTGGGGGATCCCCTCTGTTCAGCAGATTCCGTGCAACGAAAGTGTTGCGCTCGTCCCGCAGGGGGTGTTTCTTCACCTCGTATGGATTAATGGGCGACGATAGCAGCGGCGGCTTCTCTGCATACTTTTCTAGGTGTAAAGCCTTGGTCTTCGGGTCAGGCGACGGCGGCGCAATCAGCGTCGCTTCCCTCTTTGGAGGCGTTGTTGTGGAATTTGATGCTCTGTTAAGCTACGTCGACTGCAAGCACTATGGCGAGGAAAGGGATGGCGAGTCCACTGGGTCCATTCTTGGTCAAGGTTACACAACGATTAGTATACTGGACATGGTGATGTTCGTTCATTAAGACACCAGGCTTGATCTTATTCATCTATGATCCAGTTCTACACCGGTTGATTGTGCCAACGATACTTAAAGCTGGTTATTGGAGCCGGATGAAGACGACGGTCTTGTTGGTGGCAGCTCTGAGTGAATTCAGGGTTAGGTGTATGAAACACCATCGTTGGCTATGTGCTTTTGGTCGTAGAAGATGTGTCAGTACGTATAGTTTGGACAGGTCTTTTTGGTGTTGGTAGTTTGGAGCTAATGATGGTGGTAGCTATTTTTTTCTGCTCCTTTTTTCTAGACCTGTGTGCTATTAGGAATGGAGCCTTTTTTTATAATAATACTAGCTGTATGTATCTTTTCGACGTAGAGGCTGGAATATTAATATATTTCCTTTTCTAAAAAAATCCCGTCCAAAGATTCTCCTGCAGTTTTGTCCAATCTTTCTGGCCATCGCTGGGAATTATTCAGATACCACAGCAAGGTATGTGGGAAGATTTGGTGTCCATTCGAAATCAGTTTTTTGTGCCTTTCTCTATGGAAATAATGACTTGCAGCTGCTGGGTGATATGGATGGCAAGGAACGATCTCATTTTCAGGGCAATTCAACCAAATGTTCCTAACTGCAAGAGAATTCTCAAGAATGAACTCAACATGGTTGTCCATCGTTTGAGGTCGGAGCTCGCTCAATTGTTATCCCAATGGATAGAAGCATCACTGTAATTTTACAGATTTTCTTTGTTTCTTTCTTTGTCTCTTGAACGTTCTTGTAGATACACTTTCTGTTTTTTTAATTAATTGTTCTTTCAAAAAAAAAAGATTCGCGGATGCAGGAACGCCGTCCACCCTCTGGCGGTCTGTCCATGATTTATGTCAGGCTAAAAAAAGAAGAAAAACAAAAACACTGTAAAATCTTCAGTCTTGCGAGCTATTAGCATATCCTTTCCAGAACTCGCCCCGCCGTTTCGAAAGGAAAAGTGCGTGATGGCTTGGCAATCAGGTATGCCGCCGTCCTCCTCCTGCTGCAGCCGTGCGCATCCGACGATGGCCTCGTCCCCGGCAAACCGCTATACCCTGGCGCCACCGTCGTGTCCGACAGCGGCGGCTACCGTACGTAGAAGCAAGATTGCGCCCACCAACTGCACTCCGGCCAAACTGTACCTCGGCACCTGGTACAACGACATCTCCAGGCCGCTCACCGTCGTGTGGGTCGCCAACAGAGAAACCCCAATCACAAATAGCACCTCCTCCCCGCCATCGCTGTCCCTGACGAACACCTCCAACCTCGGACAACAAACATCTACTTGGGCTACACTATGGGCCTTGACAATATGGCTCGACTCAGACTGAGGCCCATGACGAAGATGACTATATCAACTACTAGCATCATAAGATTCCCTCAAAAAAAAAAACTAGCATCATAAGCATGATTCATCTTTTCTCCTTAAAAAAAACTAGCATCATAAGCAACCAGAGGGTAGGAAAATATTCAGAAATGCCGTGACCGTGACAGGCATGGCTGTTCGTAACTAATTCATATAAGAGACAGCGCTGTAGGACCTCCA
>OAMR01000324.1:586840-613006 GCA_900205405.1 Echinochloa crus-galli
CGCCGCGCCGCGCCGCCGCGCCACGCGCTGCGCCCACGGCGCGAACGCGTCGTACACCACCACGTCCACCGGCCGCCTCAGCTCCGACTCCGACCGGAGGAGCGCGTCCAGCGTCTCGGAGCCCGCCGACTCGAGCCGCTCGAAGTAGGCAGCGCCCACCCCTCCCAGCTCGTCGGGCCCGCCGCCGTCGCAGCCGTCGGAGAAGACGGCGACGTGCACCGAGCTCGGGGTCGGCTTGGTGGAGCTGACGACGAAGCGGGTCGCCGCCAGGGTGCACCGGACGCCGCTGTGGCTGGCGAGGCGCTTGCCGAACTGGAGGAGCGGGTTGATGTGGCCCTGGACGGGGAATGGCAGGAGAAGAACGTGGATGTTTCTTTCGCCTGAGCTCCCCATGGCTATATGAATGCGATAATCTGATCTGAACTGCAATGGTGATGTTCTTGAGGGAGTACGTGAGTGCCATTCTCTCTCTCTCTCTGTATATATAGGCGTCCTGAGACTTCCGCAACATGATCAGATGCTGAAGCAAAGACCAAGTGGCCAATTGTTTCGGATGAGGGGAAGTTGGAGAAAACGACAGGATCACTGGACGCACTACCTTATTTGTCGATTTCTCAATAATCTGTACACGGGTTTCGGAAAGTAGTCAGTTAGCTTGGCAGTTTTCTTTACACCACACGTCATCCATGACTTAAGCTTCGTCGAATGCATGAATCTGCTGTCAGCAATGAGCTGCATTTTGTTACGTAAGCATCTTTGGAGAATCGAAGTGCACTCCGATGCATATAATTTCAGTAATCTCCTCAATTATTTTTTAGAACTTATTCTAGCCGCTGCATATATTGGCACCTAAATAGTACTAGAGTTTCAATTTAATTCCTAGCTCTAGAACCTGGCATCTGGCATTATTCTCAGTTTCCGTTCCGATGTTGATCTTACCACAATTGTTTTTGACATACATGTTTGCCTGAAAAGAATATGCGATAGATAGCAAATTTATCGTTGATTTTTGATATTTAAGTTTATTAGGCCCCTTCAGGAGAATGTGGAGAGGAAGAAATTGGGTCTCGTGCAAAACTCAGTTTCAACATGAAAACCAATACACTAGACACCATCATGGTTTGCATTGAGAGAGAGAGAGAGTAGTGTCTAGAAATGATTGGTGTAGAGGAGAGAGATAATTGAGGAATATTAATTACTTTGGAGTTGGGATATATATAGATAGACATCAAGTGCTGGGAGCCCTAGTGTCTTAGAGTGGTGTCCATATGATATGGACAGAAACTATCAAGTAATGTTTAGGTTAAGATTAGCCTCAGATGAGATGGGGGTTTTATCCCTAATAAATATCAGACAAAATTAGCAAATTCTCAGTCTTGATAATAGTGCAATGCAATGCGCTGAGAATGATCTCTTAGAGTTTGGCACATATCCTCGAATTTCTCCGTGACGGCCTGGTCAGCGAGCTCTCCAACCACCTCTTTCGTCTCTCTAATTACTCGGCACAAAATATACTTTGGTTTGGTTTTGGGTCCATTTGGAGGTTGGATACATGCCTGTTAATTTCTTCTCTATTTTTACCTTCATTTTACTTTGGCCCAGGTTCAGCTCATCCAGTGTTTGGCCTAAACTAATTGCCCGAGAGTTCATATATATACTACTAACTATGTTCGACGTGCATAGAGTTTTTGTTTCATAGTTTTCGTGACTTGTTCCATCCATGTAAGCAGTTGAGCAAGTTTAGCACGCCACAGTTACGGCTTGAATGAACACATGCCGTGAAAACACTTTCAAAAAAAAAAGAAAAGAGAACACATGCCGTGAAAAAAATAAATGCGTGACACGCCCAACTCACACACGCCATGCACTCTCACACCCCCACACTCACTGACTCACCATGTACACACGTTTGTGCGCCCATTGCACGCAACGGATAAGAGATTGGAGAGCCCAAAACTTTCAGTGTGCGGAAGCCAGATCGAGCTCTCAGTGGGCAAAGCGCAACCAAATAAACATGCATGTGCGTCTTATCTCTCAACAGACGATCTGGACCGGTGGACTCTATCATTGTGCCCGAGCTAGAAATCCCTAGTCATCGCTACAAGGCCTTCTCCAATGGCTGTCTCTTGGGCTAGCTCATAAATTTTTTAATCTGTGAACAGTGCAAAAAGTTAAGAGCTAGCTCTTGTTCAAGAGATAGTCTCATACACGTATTTCGAGATTGTGTGAGGATGACGTGTGGGGTCATTCATGTTATGAGCTATGTGCTAAGAACTAGATCATTGGAGGAGCTGTCTCTTAGAGTGCTTAGAGCTAGGTATTGACCCTTGCCATTGGAGAAGGCCTTATTGCCTCTAGTAAAGTCAGTATTGGTTTAGACACTAGAACATCTACACAACCAACAATTACCTATTTTTGTCTAATAATTTACTGTGAATATTTATAATAGTTTCATTAAATTTATAGATCTATCTCGTGCATCTGTCTCATATTAAAATGTAGTAAACTCACAAATATATTATCGTAACAAATGGTCCATGAACAAAGGTACGCTATTTCTTTTACTACCCGGATGGGCACGTATATATAAATGAAACGCTAATTCGACTATTAGTCTTTTGCAGGACTACCATGTACCATGCCGACAAGGTTGGAATTTTGCTAGAGTAAAAAAAAAATCATCAGCCTCAAATCCCCAAATCTGCTACATCATACAGTAGCCTATCACCTAATCCTGACATCCCTGTGAAATGATTCCCTATATCGCACGGTTGACCTTCTCTATCCCCAAGGCTATCCAACTGAGCATTGATATTCTAATCTAGAAATGAGAATAATCCAGATCAGTTCGTCACACAAATCACACAATTTGGTGCCCCCTACGCACCCTCTGTTATTAAACAACTGCATCAGTGAGGCCTCCTACATGTGCAATAAGTTGTCGTTTTGTCCCATGCCACGAGCACGACATACTGTCCAAAATTCCCTTTTGCCTTTGAGCAAATGTAGCTCAGAGCTAGTAGTTCCGGAAAGTAATGCCTTGGACTGTGGGAAAACGGGTGGGAGACATGGACACTTGTTTCTGGGTGGGGGTACGGTGGCTAGAGGCAATTAATTACACTGCATTGTCCTATTGAAGCATGAATTGTCTGGCCCATAATGTGGTTCTAGCTCCAAATCTGTACCGTGAAGTTGTAAACTTGTAACTATGTTGTGACTTCTGAGCATATTCACATTTCAATCTTCAGTACATATGGAACGATTATGATGTTGTCCCTAGCTAAAAGCAGAATATCAATGACAGCTGAGTCCATTATGACAATGGATTCTGACAAGTTACTCCCTCTACCCCAAAATATAGCTAAAAGTTGGACTTTTTTTAGACAGATTAAGAAATCCAATTGAAATTTTAAATTGTTCCGCGTTAAACCTTTCTAGAATAGAAGATGCTTGATGCATGTGTGTGCCTATTCCATGGACTTGGTGAGCGTTGAATGCAGGAGGAAGATTGGAGATTTCAGGGATGAGCAGCTAACATTGGGGATGTTGCCGAGTGCAAAGAGATGAGGAAGAATGCCTCTCTTTCTAAAAGAAGAGATAAGCAAAGCTGGGGAATGCCTAAGTGAACCAAACGAAACATTTTTTACAGTACACCGCTAGAAACATCCTTAAAAACTCAGAAATAGCTAATATTCTTGTTTTAACGCTAAAATAAAAACAGCTATATTCTGAGACTGTGGAAGTAGTATAATCACGTAACAATTCTCACCCCTTTCTCAAATAAATTACTAATTTATTTGAATCATTGATCAGCTTTGGAATGAGTTGGGGCTCACTTGGATTCTTGTGCTCCAAGCGCAGCACCTCCGAGGTATCCACACGTACGAGGATTGAAACGTCGCGCACCGGACTGCTAGGTCCGCGAGCACGATGGGGAGAAAAGCAACTATTGCTTGGAAGTCGTGTCTTTTTCAGGAGGGGTTTGGTCTCTATTTATTTGGATGAAATTCTCCACACCATGTTCCATTGGCAATATGGGACTAATAAATAAAGCACCCCTTCCCCTGTTAATGGGCTTCACAACATTTGTGGCCCATTAAGACTAGTGGATCGAATCCAGTTGTCTCTTGGGCATATTCCCAACATGTTGCTGCCCAGATGGGCCAATACCAGACGACCAACGCCAGCGCCATCGTTTACCAAGCCATTGTGAACAACCAGGAGGAAATCTACCTAACCTTCACCCTCTCAGACGGCGCCGCGCACACCAGGTACGTGCTCACGGACTCCGGCGACTACCAGCTCCAAACCTGGAACAGCACCTCGTCGGCATGGGTCCTCTTGAGCTGGACGACGGCCGGCCCTGGGTGCAGCAGCTACAGCTACTGTGGCCCCAACGGCTACTGCGACTACACTAGCCAAGACGAGCCCTCGACGTGCAAGTGCCTCGACGGATTTGAGCCGGCGAGCTCACGAGACTGGAACAGCGGCAGGTTCTCCCAGGGGTGCCGGCGAAAGGAGCCGCTGCGATGCACCGACGGTTTCTTGGCGTTGCCGGGGATGATATCGCCGGACAAGTTCGTGCACGTCGAGAACCGGACGTTCGAGGAGTGCGCGGCTGAATGCGTCAGAAACTGCTCGTGCGTGGCGTATGCTCATGCCAATCTGAGCACCAGCGGAGTGAAGGGCGATGCGACGAGGTGCTTGGTGTGGGCCGGCGAGCTGATTGACACGGGGAAGATGGGTGTTGGGGATAGCAGCGACACGCTGTACCTACGGATTGCAGGCTTGGATGCAGGTGCGTACGTGCGCAACAAACTTTATTATTGATCTTATCTATTATTCGTGGGTTCCAAATAGGTTTTATTCTGTTTGTCTTTGTGCTCATCTTTCATCAGTTGAGCAATATGAACTGACTTGTAAAGCACAGATACAATGAAGGCGAAGAGCAAGGCACTGAAGACTGTGTTCCCTGCGGTTTTAATAAGTGGCCTTATCATCCTCGCAGCCATTTCACTAGCATGGTACAAATTCAAAGGTAGAACTCAACTTATTTATTGCATTCTTACAAGTCTATATTTCATTGTTCGAAGGAGCAATTGGTTTAATTGTGAAAACAGGTAAAGCCAGTCGTGGGGCGAATCATAAGAGGCTAACTTTCGATGACATGAGTACATCTAGTGAACTCGGGGATGGAAATCATGCCCAAGATTTTGAATTCCTCTCTGTTAGATTTGAGGATATCGTGGCTGCAACGCATAATTTCTCAGAGGCATCTAAGATTGGGCAGGGAGATTTTGGTAAAGTTTATAAGGTAATTACTTAATGTGACAGTGGTATCCTCTTATATTATTTTTAAGAAAAAAGTCCATTTTACAACCTCCAACTATCACAACAGTCTGATTTTCAACCTTGAACTACAAAACCGGATAACAAAGGTCATCCAACTGTCAAAACAGTGCAAATTTAAACTAAAAATTCATAAATAATTCATTTTAAGTCAAAAAAAAAATACAAAATTGGTATCAAAATTTTCTAAAAAAGTAACATCTATTGTCACTATATTTGTCAGTTAATCGGATCTATTCTTTTATGTCCGTATTTGGTTGCTTATAGTTACGCCTATTATTTTTGAATAATTAAGATTCAAATAGAGCAATAATACATAGGTTACATTTTTAGAAATTTTTTATGCTGGTTTCATATTTTTCTGATTTAAGATGAATTAGTTTTGATTTTTTTAGATATAATTGTATTTTTAATTTTTTTACAAAATACAAAACCACCTTCGAAACTACCTTAAGAGCTAAATTTGCACGATTTTGCCAGTTGGATGGCCTTTGTTATCCGGTTTTGTAGTTCAAGATTGAAAATCGGACTGTTGCAATAGTTGGAGGTTGTAAAATGGACTTTTTCCTATTTTTAAATTAGCCTATTATTGATTCTGGTCAGGTAAACATTGACTTGGTATTAATTATAATAATATGCTCCACTTGCATTCAATTGTCTCGGTAAACTCAAAGCTATGTTCTCTCTTTACTTTCTCTGAAGGCGATGCTAGGTGGTCAAGAAGTGGCAATCAAAAGATTAAGCAAGGATTCTGAGCAGGGAACAAAGGAATTCAGGAATGAAGTAATTCTAATCGCCAAACTACAACATAGAAATTTGGTTCGACTTCTTGGTTGCAGTGTTGAGGCTGGTGAGAAAATCCTTATTTATGAATACTTGGTTAATGGAAGCTTAGATGCTACCCTTTTTGGTACGTTACACACCACAAGCACATAAATATATATAGCACATACTCCGTAACAGCTAAAATTGCGTCAACTTGAATCTTGATGCAGATAATTCAAGGAAAACGTTGTTAGATTGGCCAATGCGATTTAATATAATTAAAGGGGTTGCAAGAGGACTTCTCTATCTCCACCAAGATTCGAGGTTGACAATAATTCATAGAGATCTCAAAGCCGCTAATGTTTTGCTAGATGCAAAGATGAGACCAAAGATAGCAGATTTTGGAATGGCAAGGATATTCAATGATAGCCAGAAAAATGCTAACACTCATCGTGTTGTTGGAACATAGTAAGTAGCTATTTGTAAATTTGTCAAACAAAGAAAATTAATTTTAACTTTGATGCAATAAAATGTGCATATGGAAATGATGAACAGTGGTTATATGGCTCCGGAATATGCAATGGAGGGTATCTTCTCCATCAAATCCGATGTCTATAGCTTTGGTGTTCTACTCTTGGAGATTATTACTGGTATAAGGAGAAGTTCCATTAGTAGCATCATGGGTTTTCCGAACCTAATAGTCCATGTGAGTATATGCCTTTCCTTCCTGAAACTGTAAACTAAATTTAGAGTCTGAGGCTCTCCCCAAATATATATGTATATATTTTTTTGCTGTTTCAGGCCTGGAACATGTGGAAGGAGGGGAAGGCAAGAGATTTGGCAGACCCCTATATTATGGAGACTTGCTCACTAGATGAAGTTTCGCTTTGCAGTCATTTGGGCCTCTTGTGCGTTCAGGAAAACCCAGATGACAGGCCACTTATGTCATCTGTTGTGTTCACTCTGGAGAATGGAAGCACCACACTGCCTACACCCAACAACCCTGGGCACTATGGACAGAGAAGTAATTATGTGGAACAAATAAGAGACAGAACTGAAAATTCCACGAATTCCGTTACTCTCACAAATATAGAGGGACGATAATCTTTTTTTTTGGTTTACTGAAGCACTGTCGAAGATATTGCTCATAAAGGTCCCCTTGTCATTTGTGGTTTAAGACATCTTTTTTAATTTTCAGTTTAATTTTTGGTTATGTAAGAAATCTCAATAGCTGTGTAGATATTATGTTTTTACTATCATATTAAAAAAAGAATCTGACACTACATTTGAATAAACTAAGTTAATTAACGTTGTTTTATTTTCACTCTTGCAATGGAAATCGGACGGATAATTTATTTTTTAGCAGCACGAGGAACCGTGCTTCCACGCTGACTTCGTATCCGGATCATCATGCCAGCTTCATCCTAAAGCAGAATTCAGATTCGGTGCGGTAGTTGGTGTTGGTTAAGATTTTATATTTTCATCGCGCGTGACACATGCAGAGAAGACTGGTCCATATTTCTAACAATGTTGAATAATTTCAGAACCACCACAGACTTGGAGCGTATCTGTTTATTTCCTTTTTCTTGGCCCTGTTTCGTGACCTTCAGGTAAGAATATAATCAAGATCGTGCTTCGATGAACATCAGAACTCCACACGCTGTTTGAATCAGCATACTCCGTACACCAGAAAGCCGTGGTTTCACACCGTACCCTCCAAGAAATCAACGCAGTTGTTGATGACGATTTCGTTGTGACACACATAAGGAGATGACTATTCCGTGGTTCATTTCTGATTCTAGGATAACCACCTCATCACCTGCCGCTAGGTCACCATGTCCATGTAGGCACACCAATGCCAAGCGTCCTGCTGACGCCAAGTGCCCAAGCGTCAAGCTCACACCTTCTCTGAAGCTCCGAGCGCTGAAACTAGTCAAGTGAGAACCCTAAATTTTCTATCACGATAAGCTTGCAGGCCAAGTCGGTCCGATAGTTGAGATCCACCCAACCGCTCGGTCGCCCCCGCCCGGGCGACGCGGGCGGCGAACCAGCCCTGCCGCCGAGCCCCCCTCCCTCCCCTCCCCTGCCGCCGCCGGAGAGACCTGCGGGAAGTCCACGCGGGCCTCAAGGATGGCGGCGGCGGGCCAACTTCAGTTGCAGCAGCGTCCCCGGGGCGGCGGAGCGAAGTGCGACGCCCTCACCGGCCATGGCGGCGGTGGCGGTGGCGGTGCGGGGGGCAGATCCGGCGCCCCTAGGGCCGGATCCGTCCGTCCCCCTGCCGGATCTACAGCGCGCGGAGGTGAGCACGCCGAGTGACGATGGCTGCGGTGGCGGCAGGCGGCGAGAAGGACGGCGCGGTGTGCCGGTGCAGATGACGGCGGCACCTTAGGTGTCGCTTCCCCTGTTGAGGGCGTCATTGTGGCGCTATAACCCTGCTGCCCGGGGTTCTCTGGGTGAAAACCCTGTCCAGTGATGGACGAGCGACGACGGCGCATCTTGCGTCGTTCCCCTCGTTGGAGGCATCGTCTCTAGAGACCCTACTCGGCCTTGGCACGCTTCCTTCAACGACCAGTGCTGGCTATCCCGTCGTGGGACATGCTCAAGGGTGTTGTTTCTTCTCCACATCGAAGCATCTACTTTCTTGTTGGCGGCCAGGGGTCTTCGCTTGGTTGCCTTTTGTCTGCTCGCAGCGGACCACGGCGGCCGATGTTGCATTGCAACCATCGGTGCGGTGTGGGACAGCGTCGGACGACGGCGCTTGCAGCAACGGCAATGAGTGACGACTTGGCTTGTAGCGGATGGCGGCGGTTGGTTTTCAGCTTGGCTGAGCTTTCCGGGTGCGGTACATCATCGTAAGACGGCACATGCGACAACCTTGGTGTGCGGCTTGAAGGCAACGGTTTTGTGCGGGGAGAAGCAACATGGTGAATCTGACCAACGGCGTCGGTCTGGCTGTCTGATGAGGTGCTTTGGAGGTGGGGTATCATGCTCGTTGTCTTGACGGCAACACAAGGAACGAGTCCGGAGCACGGAGGTGTGGCGGATGTGGCGAGGCCCCCGCGCACGAGAGGAGGCGTCCAACGGCGGATGAGGCGATGCCCCCGCGCGTTGTTTTGCTCGGATTCGGCGTCTTTCATCCCGTCGGATAGGTCCTGCGTGGTTGCAACGTCCAACTAAGGCGTCTACCCTCTTTGTTCTCTCTACCAGCGCCGGATCACGCTAGAGTTCGGATGTCTGCAAGGGTATGGTATGTGGGTGGGAGCTGCGGTTTGGGTCTCTCTCTGATGCCGGTGTGTGGTTTGCGGCCGGTGAGGGATTGTGGGCGGTACTCCGTGTTGATGTCCCAATCCAACCGGGCGAGTTTTTTAGTTTTTTCTTTCTTTTCTGTTTTCCTGCCTATGACCTTCCAGGGTCGTAGACTTGTATTTTTTCTGCTATATCAATGAAACACGCACTGTCTTATACGGTTCGTTAAAAAAAAAAGCTTGCGGGCCAAGTCTTAGCACAAGAGTATTCCATTTCTGCAACCATACTGGAGAAGAGAGACAGAGACAAGAAGGATGTCTGCACACCATAAACTATACTTGTCTGTCTCTTTGTGCCATACTGAATGACGTGAACGAACAATGGAGTGGTGGTCACGCTCCGCCTACATCGCAGCCTCCATCGTCTTCCTCCTCTTGCCGCGCCTGTGCTCGCCGGCCGGCGACAAGTTGACCCACGGCGAGTCGCTGTCGCCCGGTGACACCATCGTGTCCGACGGCGGCGCCTTCGTGCTGGGCTTCTTCGCCCCCTCCAACGCCACGCCGGGCAGGCAGTACCTCGGCATATGGTACAACGACAACACCATCCCCGTGCGCACCGTGGTGTGGGTCGCCAACCGCGACGCGCCGGTCATCGTCGGCGACCCTTCCGGCAACGGCAACGGCAACTCCTCCTCCGCGCCGTCGCTCGCGCTGGCCAACGGCACCTCCAGCCTCGTGCTGTCCGACGCCGGCGGCCGCGTCGTCTGGACGGCGAACGTCACCGGCGCCACCAGCTCAGCAGGCACCGCTGGTTCGACGGCGGCCGTGCTTCAGAATGACGGCAACCTCGTCATCCTGTCGCCGTACGGCGGCGCCAAGCTGTGGCAGAGCTTCGACCACCCGACGGACACGTTCATCCCGGGCATGAAGGTCGGGCGGCGCCGCCGCACGGGCGCCGAGTGGCGCATCGTGTCGTGGAAGGGCCCCGGCGACCCCTCGCCGGGGAGCTTCTCCTACGGCATGGACCCGGACACGTCGCTCCAGCTGCTGCTGCGGAACGGGAGCCGCGTCTACTGGCGCACCTCGGTCTGGACGGGGTACACGACCATAAGCAGGTACCACGCCGCCACCGGCACGGTGATCTACGTGGCGGTCGTCGACACCGACGAGGAGATCTACACGACCTTCTCCGTCAACGACGGCGCGCCGCCGACGCGGTACGTGGTAAGGTGCCGGACAAGTTCGTGCTCCTCGGGAACATGAGCTCCGGCGAGGAGTGCGCCGCGGCGTGCCGCCGGAGCTGCTCCTGCGTGGCGTACGCATACGCGAGCCTGCGCAGCAGCAGCGCCAAAGGGGACATCGCGCGGTGCCTGGTGTGGAACGGCGAGCTGGTCGACACGCAGATGATCGGCGCGTTCTGGGGCGTGACCGGAGAGACGCTCCACCTCCGGCTTCCTGCAGGATCCACAGGTACAATTTTCTTTTCTGTTCTTTGTTTTTCTTTTTCTTTTTCTTTGTTTTTCCTTTGTGATTGCAAGGATGACATGGTCATACCGTACTAACGTACACATATGGTTTCCTTCCTCACATCACTGTCTCAATTTTGAACCGGCAGCAGAAGCATCTTCTTGGAATTGCTCATGAAACATTGACCTGTATTTGTGCAGGCAAAAAGGCAAGGACAAAAACTGTGAAAATTTTACTGCCAGTACTGGCAAGTGTTTTCATAGTCACTTGCATTCTCCTTTTATGGTTTTGCAAGTGCAGAGCCAAAGGTACAGTTATATTTCTCTTGTATTCTATCTGTGTACATGTTTTCACAAAAGGAAAGTTGTTAACATCAATTTTGCAGGTAAGAGAAGCAGCAGTGAAATTGAAAAGAAGCTGGTGCATGGGCCTGGCAGTGTGCGCACTTCAAGTGAACTTGGAGACAGAAACCCTACAGAAGATCTTGAATTTCCTTCCATACGGTTCAGTGATATTGTCGCGGCAACAAGTAGCTTCTCGAGAGCATGTATGATCGGACGCGGAGGCTTTGGCAAAGTTTACAAGGTACTATCATGTTCTGCAGCATATCCTTTTCCATCTGAACCCATGGATTGAACTATAGTACTCAAGAGTCAGCACTTAGTTATTGTTCTATAATTCTGAAGGCGACATTTTTAGGTGGTCGCGAAGTCGCTGTCAAGAGGCTGAGCAAGGATTCTGAACAAGGGATAGAGGAATTCAAGAATGAAGCTATGCTTATCTCCAAACTGCAGCACCGAAACTTGGTTCGGCTTCTTGGCTGCTGCACAGAGGGAGCTGAGAGGTTGCTGATATATGAGTACTTGGCCAATAAAGGCTTAGATGCTATCCTTTTCGGTATGTCCCATTCATCATAACTGAAACTGATAAAATGTCACACATTGAAGTAAACATGATCCTATAACTCTAAAATGAAAGTAAATATTATCCCCGTGCGGTATTGTTGTTCAATGCAGACAACGAAAGGAAATCTCTGCTGGATTGGCCGACAAGACTCGGGATCATCAAGGGCGTCGCTCGGGGACTTCTGTATCTCCATCAAGATTCAAGACTGACAGTGATACACAGGGACCTCAAAGCGAGCAATGTCTTGCTGGATGCAGAGATGAGACCCAAAATAGCGGATTTCGGTATGGCCAAGATATTTGGCGAAAATCAGCAAAAAGCAAACACTAAGCGAGTTGTCGGAACATAGTGAGTAGAGTAATTCAGTCTTCAATTTTGTCTATTTATCACTGAATTTTGCATATGATTGGACTTGTCTGACGACTCTGAATTTCTGATGGTGTTTTTAGTGGCTACATAGCTCCTGAATATCAAACTGAGGGCGTCTTTTCTGTCAAGTCCGATGTCTATAGCTTTGGCATATTGGTTCTGGAGATTGTAAGTGGCGTTAGGATAAGCTCTACCGATGACATCATGGGGTCTCCAGGCCTTGTAGCATATGTAAGTACAGTACAAACATTTTCTGAATGTGGCAGTTCAGTATGTCTGAAACACTCGTAGTCCATGCAATGATTTATGTGTTCTATTAGAAATGAAATGGATGACCCATTTGATACTTTTTGCAGGCATGGAAGCTGTGGAAGGAAGGGAATGCGAGTGACCTGGTAGACTCATCCATCGTGGAGAGCTGCGCGCTGGATGAGGCCTTGCTTTGCATCCACGTTGGGCTCCTGTGCGTCCAGGACGACCCCAACGGCAGGCCGCTCATGTCGTCCGTCGTGTCCATCCTGGAGAACGGGAGCGTGTCGCTGCCGGCGCCGGATCAGCCGGCGTATTTCGCGGAGAGGATCTGCAAGGTAGAAGGGGATGGTGTTGAGAACTCCAGGAACTCCATGACCATGACAGTTCTTCAGGGACGGTAGACAGACAAGACAGCAAAGCAACGCTAACCTCCTTTCTCAGCCGTGTGTTTCTGAATGACGTGTGTGGTGTGTCCCTGCACAAGTAATCTTGACATGGGAGACATTGACATGGCCTTCGGATTTCAGAATCTACTTTCTTCACATATGTTGGTCCCCTCATCCACTTCCTCGCCGGGCTGTCGACCAGATCGAGGGTTTGGTAGGTGAATAATCGAATCCAAGATTCAGGGTTCCCTACGCGGACACCATGGTCGGCGAAGTGCCGCCACCGCCGCAGCCGCCATAACCTATTGCGGTTCGGCTTGAGGAGGTGCAGAGCAGCGTGGCCGGTGAAGACGTGAAGTGAACCAATGGCCGGCTACATGAGAGATCCTAGTTTCCCGGCGGCACAAGCGCTCAAAAATCCCATAAAAAATCACACAAACGGTGCATGTACTCGCCAAGTGCCATACAAAATTTCGGACTCAGATGTCATTTGTACAGGAAGAAGTAAAAAAGAGAAGTTTCTGCAGGGGGTGGTCGGTAAATGAAATAACGACCACCCCCTCCCCATATGAAAATCCCCGTTCGGCGGCCGCACGTATGCCCAGAAATCCTACAAAAATTCATGGAGACGAGGGATGGAGTACTGAGATGCCACGCGAAATTTCATATTCAGATACGATCTGTAGATCGAGAGAGATAAAAGAGAAATCAGCGCGTGGGGTGGTCGGTATATGAAATACCGACCACCCCACGTCCACCTCCCGCCGCGGGTCTGGCGCGCCCAGAGCACGGTCTGCCAGCCGCGAAGCCATGCTGTCCCTATACCCAGAACTCGATCGGGCGCATTCGTGCACGCAGATCGGCGTCCGCGTCGCGCCGTCGTTGTTGGCCGGCACGATGAACGCGTCGCGCCGAGGGAGCCCGGAGCGGGCGTATACGGGTGTCGTGCTCCTCAGGAACATGAGCTCCGGCGAGGAGCGCGCCGCGGCGTGGCGCCGGAGCTGCTCCTGCGTGGCGTACGCGTACGCGAGCCTGCGCAGCAGCAGCGCCAAAGGGGACATCGCACGGTGCCTGGTGTGGAACGGCGAACTGGTCGACACGACACGCAGATGATCGGCGCGTTCTGGGGCGTGATCGGAGAGACGCTCCACATCCGGCTTCCTGCAGGATCCAGTTTCAGCTGAGGGTTTCTGAATGACGTGTGTCCCTGTGGAAATGATTTTGACATGGGAGACACCGGTACGGTGGTGGCTGGTGCCTTGAGAGTTCAGAATCTCTTCTGTTCACATTGACTGGTCCCCAAACGCGCGGCAGATCGGCAGTTGCACGTCGACTTCCTCGCCGCGGCGTGCCAGGGCAGGGCACCGGAACGCGAAGCCTGACCGGAGGGTGTGCCGGTGTGGTGTGGACGTACGGTGCGGACACCGTCGTGGCGTCGTCGGCGAAAGCGTCGCCGCTGCCGCCGCCATCCCCCATCGAGCTCCTCCGGCTTGATGCGAGGACGCACGGAGCCGGGGGCTTTTCGGTAAAACACAATCGATCAGTTTTAGAGGGCCCCAATTTAGATCGATCTTTGTAGAAAATCCCCTGTGCTGACCACGTCCACAGTGAAACTGACATGGGGGGAGGCTGCTGCCGTCTTCGGTCACCGCAGGCCTGCGGCTGCCTAGTAAGGTGCTCTCGACGCCTCCATGCCCCACCGCCCCACCGGTAAGTGCACTCGCTTCGCCGTGCCGAAACCGCGCTGTACAGACAGGCCCGGCGAGCGGGGCGTCGCGACGGCACGGTGCGGCTCCCCGCGATGAGACGTGAACCCCCGGGTGCTGGCATGCCTAGCTCGGTAGAACTGGTCGAAGTCCATAGGAGTTGTCGAGCGCGAGCTCCATGACGGACAACGCAATGTCGAGCCCCACGAACGAAGATGCTCCGCAGTACTGCAGTCCATGGCCGCGGATCAGGGGGTGCAGTCCAGTCCATGGCCGGCGAACCAAAGGCCAGCCACTCGAGAGAAGTTCGGCGGCGGAATCTCACGTACTCCATGGGCCGAATGCCAGTGGAGTCTCCGGTTCGTGAATACCATGAGCATCCCGTGCTCTGCAGTGCTGCAGTCCATGGCAGCTGATCAGGGGGTTCGGAGCAGTGCATGGCCGGTGAACCAAAGGCCGGCCACACCGCTAAAAAATCCGATAAAAATCACAGAGACGGGGCATGTGCTCGCCAAGAGCCATACAAAATTTCAGACACATATGTCATTTGTACAGGAAGAAGCAAAAAAAAAAGTTTCTGCAGGGGGTGGTCGGTAAATGAAATAACGACCACCCCCACCCACCAGGAAATCCCTGTTCGGCGGTGGCACGAATGCGTAGAAATCCTACAAAAATTCATGGAGATGAGGGATGGAGTACGGAGATGGAACACGAAATTTCGTGTTCAGATACGATCTGTAGGTCGAGAGAGATAAAAGAGAAATCTCCGCGTGGGGTGAAACAGAAAGTCAGAAAACGTAGCACTTGTAAAACGGCATGGCAATTGAAACTTTTAGCCTTACTAGAAATGCTTCAGGTTTCACCAGGGCAGCCTGCATGAGGCTCCTTGCTTCCTTAGCATACATGAGGACATCACCAAGCATCTTCCAGAACAATTTATCCTTTTTCCAGATCATAATTATTTACTGAAAGGGGGTATAATGCAGCTGCAGCCTACAAAATACCAAATGGAAGACACGTCATCAGTATTTACGAGACTACAAAACACTATCTTTGTTAAAGTATTCCTGCCAAAGGATGAACAAACTTGTCAAAGTAAGAGGTGAAGCCTCTTGCAAGTGTCAGGGGATGTCACCATTGCTTGTCACTCCCACTGAATGAGTCGGCTGTTTGAAACGGCAACGCCAATGCCGCAGGTGCCAAACACTTCCCGCCCATCAATTGCCCCTCACCAACCAGCGCAGTGTGTTACCATCGATAGCTACCGCAAACACAATCCCGTCCGCAAATACATGCATGGCCCGGAAGGTGGTGCAACCGTGCAGGTGCAGCACGCCTTAGCGACACAGTAGTGCAGCCGCTGGACGCAGTGCAGGGGCTTGTGACGGTTCAGGCATTCTGTATTCTGCCGAACAAGTGAAAGGCGTTGCACACTTGCACTGTTCGCTGTCTGATGCTTTCGGATCGGACAGGGGCCGGGAGCAGACAGCAGAGGCCTAGTGGATCTGTGGATTAGAACATGAGAGCGGAGGGGTAAACGACGCCGTCGACGGAGAGACCGTGAGCGCAACTTCTCGCTGAGACTCTCGTATTCTCCTCTGCCGTGAGGTCGTCGATCCCCAACCACTTCGTTGCCGCAGCCTAGTCCAGTAGTCCGGATAGTCGGATAGAGGCAAGGCATCAGCACCAACAATGACTCTGTTTGGGGCCCATTTTCTTTGTCAGCGTGTTCTATATAAAAACTGGGCTGACTGACCAACTGATGATACTTCAGTCCATCTCTAGAATGCTAGTGCGCCGGTAGTTCATTAGACCTCGAGGGCTAGTTTTTCTTAAGAAAGGAAAGAAGTCTCCTTTTACCTTGACGAGTATAATGCAGACCTACAAAACATACAATAATAATATCGGTGAAGAAGTAATTGCAAGGGAGGTTTCCTCGTCAGTGTTTTGATGATGACGTTGAACTGACACTGGCTGGTACCTCGCGCTATTGCCCAAATGGCAAAGAACTTAATATATGCGCGCTGCTGAAAGAACTTGCAAGTTGTAGTAGAGATATAATGCTGCTGCATGAGTTTAGGAAGGTACAACGCAGTTTACTCGTTGGAAAGTTTGACCACGTAGAATCTGCAACAGCCTAAATTCACTGATGGCGTGAATACATTAGTAAATTTTGGTTGAAGGCGGCAATGTGGGGTCCCGGACTTCTTACAGTCTTCTATAGACAAAGCACCTCATTCTCCACGGCTCTATCTAGATGCACCCATAACATGAAAGCCAAGGTAAAACAACCCCTTTCTCTAAGGAAATAACGCCAATATGTACATGTCAACTACCAAGACTAGAATGTTTGGACCCATTTTAGTCTACGAGAAATATGGAATTTTCACATTGTTGTGTAATACTAGTACACACAAATGACAAGCGTGTAGGAGCTTACCATACATACTATAAAAAGTAGCTGCGCTACCTTCTCTACCACCGCTTTGATGCATAGTAAACTCATTCAGAGAGCCATAGTCGCCGCAAGCTCCATGGCATTCATGAGTTCCATTTCGGTTTGCACCATGGCTATCCTCCTGTTGCCGGCCTTGTGTGCTTCCGATGATCGCCTTGTCCCAGACAAGCCACTCTTGCCAGGCACCACCATCAAATCTGACGGTGGCGATTTCGCCTTGGGCTTCTTCTCCCCGTCCAACTCCACTCCGGAGAAGCTCTACCTCGGCATATGGTACAACAACATCCCCCGGCTCACGGTGGTCTGGGTTGCTAACCGAGAAACACCGGCTATGTCCTCCTCAGGTCCTTCCCTTGTTCTGACCAACACATCTGACCTTGTCTTGTCCAATGCAAATGGTCGTGTTCTGTGGACAACCAACGACACCACCACTGCTGCAAGCTCCTCACCATCGCCGAGATCAAATACTACTGGATCTGTGGCGGTGCTTATGAATACAGGCAATCTCATCCTACGTTCACCGAGCGGCATGATTTTGTGGCAGAGCTTTGACCACCTGACTGACACGGTACTCCCTGGCATGACGACGAGGAGCGACCAACGCCTTGTTTCCTGGAATGGAGCCGACGACCCCTCGCCGGGTGCCTTCTCCTTCCGCATGGAGACAAGCACGTTCATCCAGTCCTTCATCTACAATGGTTCGCTCCGAGAATGGCGCAGCTCGGCGTGGACGGGTGTCACGGTCGCCAGCCAGTTCTTTCAGGCAAACCCCAACATTGTGGTATACACGGCATATTTTTACACCTTCGGTGAGATGTCCATGGCTCTCACCGTCTCCGATGGTGCCCCTCCGGTACGTTATGTGATGAGTTACTCTGGCGGGTTCGAACTACGTGTTTGGAATAGGGATTCAGCAGAGTGGGCAACGCTTACAGTGTCGCCGGACTCTGAGTGTAGCAGGTATGGCTACTGTGGACTCTCTGGTTACTGCGACTACACAGATGCTACCCCAACTTGCAAGTGCCTGGACGGGTTCGAGCCCGTGGACAAGGAAGAATGGAACAATGCCAGATTCTCACAGGGATGCAAACGAAAGGAGGCGCTTCAATGCAGTGATGGTTTCTTGGCGATTCCAGATATAAAGGTGCCCGACAACTTTGTGCGCATTGGGAGAAAGAGCAACAAGGAATGCGCGGCTGAGTGCAGTGGCAATTGCTCCTGTGTGGCGTACGCTTATGCGAATTTGAACGGCAGCACATCAAATGGTGATGCGACGAGGTGTCTTGTGTGGATTGGTGACCATCAGCTTGTGGACACGCAAAAGATGGGTGTGCGTCCCTATAACGCGGCTGGTGCTGATAGTCAAGCAGAGACGCTATATCTCCGAGTTGCAGGTTTGTCAGGTACCATTTCATATCATAAAAGCTTCTATCAGAAGCAAGTCTTCGCCTACAAGTGTTACTCCCACTCATAGCATATAGTATCCCTACCATTCTATCATTTGTCACTATCATCTTATTAGTACTTATGCCCCAAAATATGCAGATATC
The DNA here is from genome assembly GCA_900205405.1 of Echinochloa crus-galli. NCBI lineage: Eukaryota > Viridiplantae > Streptophyta > Magnoliopsida > Poales > Poaceae > Echinochloa > Echinochloa crus-galli. Next base: position 605,294 of record OAMR01000324.1, read on the forward strand.
ATATAACACTTTTAGTTTTCCATGAAAATTAAGGAGCTATATGTTGTCTATTGGAACATAACTTGCAGACATTGTAGTTCATTTACTAGGTGTTAAAGTAGGCACAAAGATCATCCTAGAACCATAGGGCAGTGGCAACCAATTTTGAATCTGATCCCATCCTAGAACCGTATGCTGATCATAATGTATGGCTACATGAATATTGCAGTCAATATATGTGTAGCAAGAATAGGCATGGAACTGAGATTTACCTGTCTTTTCTTTCTCAGTGATCTAATGTTCCATACAACAACAAGGTAAGTTGTGGTCCTAAAGTTACTACTGGTCACTTTTGTGCATGTAAATGTAAGAATGACTCGCCACTTGGATTGTTTTGCAGACTGAACTATGCAGTCATATGACATGAACTTTGATGGCATGTTTCGCACTGTTTTGCAGGTGAAAGGACAAAAGCAAATGCAGTAAAGATTACACTACCGATTTTAGCGAGTGTTATGGTTCTCACTTCCATTATACTTATATGGATCTGCAGGTTCAGAAGTAAGTTCCAATATATGTACTAATCATAGTGGCTAAAATAAAACCTACTCACAACCTTTTGGGTGCAGGAAGGAAAAGGCATGCAGGAAACCACAAGAAGCAAATGCGTAGCGTTTTAACTACTTCAGAAGAACTTCTAGAAGAAAACACTGCCCATGATTTTGAACTTTCACTCAAATTTCAAGACATTCTTGTTGCAACAAACAACTTTTCCAATACATTTATGATTGGACAAGGAGGTTTTGGCAAAGTTTATAAGGTAATTATTTATGAAATGTATCTTTATTTACATGTCCTAATTTTATTACTCAAGCAATTATCTGCATTACATATCATAATCTTACTATTATTTAATAATTACAAAGGTGACACTAGAAGGTGGTCAAGAGGTTGCTATCAAAAGACTTAGTAGGGACTCAGATCAAGGAATGCAGGAGTTCAGAAATGAAGTTGTTTTAATTGCCAAACTACAACATAGAAACTTGGTTCGACTTCTCGGGTGTTGTGTTGAGGGAGATGAAAAGCTGCTGATTTATGAGTATTTGCCCAAGAAAAGCTTGGATGCTTTCATTTTCAGTATGTTCAGTTCATATTCATTACAAGTAGTAGTACATAGTTGAGCGATTACATATTTTCAATTTTTCATGTACATGACATAATTATTCCTTGTAGGATGTGAAAGAAATTCAATGCTTGATTGGCCTACAAGGTTCAAGATAATCAAAGGAATTGCCAGGGGACTTCTTTACCTCCATCATGATTCAAGACTGACAATAGTTCATAGGGATCTCAAAGCTAGTAATGTTTTGCTAGATGCAGAGATGAAACCCAAGATAGCAGACTTTGGTATGGCGAGGATGTTTAATGACAGTCAACAGAATGCAAACACAAGACGGGTTGTTGGGACATAGTAAGTACTAATTCATCACAAATTAATAAATGACCCTACCAAATTCATCTACATAATGTTTGCAAATGTAAATGTCCTTACAAGTGGCTATATGGCTCCTGAGTATGCAATGGAGGGCATTTTCTCTGTGAAGTCTGATGTCTACAGCTTTGGAGTGTTACTACTGGAGGTTGTAAGCGGTATAAAGATAAGCTCTGTTGACCGGATCCCAAATTACTCAAACCTAATAGTATACGTAAGCAAATATTACTACTTTGCAATTTAAATGTTTTAAATGTTTAGTGTTATACAATCTCATTGTGTGACGTGATTGTTTCAGGCGTGGAACCTCTGGAAGGAAGGGAAGGCAAAGGATTTGGTAGACATATGTATTGTCAAGAATTGCTTACTTGATGAAGCTTCACTTTGCGTCCATACGGGGCTTTTGTGTGTACAGGAAAATCCCGACGATAGACCATTCATGTCTTCTGTTGTGTTCAACTTGGAGAATGGATGCACAACACTACCAGCGCCAAATCACCCTGCATATTTTGTACAGAGAAATGGTGGTATGGAGCAAATGAGAGAAGATATTGTGAACTCTAAGAACACAATGACTCTTACAGTCATGGAGGGGAGATAGGAACTCTTCATTTTTAGCACGCCAATGCTGTGATATAATTGCTTTTAGCCGTAATCTGGAAGTTATAATAATACAAGTGTGTTATTGTCTTTCAATTCTAGTATGGTGCAGATGCTTTTATTTTGGGAAACCAAAAGCAGCCTGGACGAAATAATCTTAACAGACATGCATATAAAGCTCAAAACATCCTGATGATATAATACAGAAAATATAAGGTTTGTAAAAAAAAACCTCTACCTAGTATGAGTGACAGCCGTCTAGGGGATGTGATTGTTCCTTGTCGCTGAGCTGCGATTGTCATTGATCACCTGCAGCAGCAATCGCATAACCAACTATCTCTTGCCAGCATGCATGGACAAGCGGCCGGCCGGTGGATGCAGAGCGCAGGAACAATGGGAACGGCTTATAGGCATTCTGACAAACATGTGGAAGGCGTTCAGCGAGCACGCAGGCGATGCGGAGGATTAGCCAAAGCCTGAGACAAAGAGAACGTGGGCACACAGCTTGACCTTGGTTGGACACTTGGACGGTTGCTCACTCTCCTCTCCTATCCTCTGCATTGGCCGATTGACGTCCAGCACTCGAGCGGGCGATAACAGGAGATGAGTGTTAGCGATGTCTGTTAGGATAGGGCCGGTTCTTCAGGAACTGCTTAGCCTAGCGCCTAGTCTTCAGGCTTGCATGTCTTCCGATTCTGCTGGGCACGAATGGTGCTCCTGAACTTGTATAAAACTCACACGAGATGATCAATACAACTGCCGATTGACTATCCATCTGTTTCAAGGAAGACGCGCGCTGCGAGGAATTCAAGCGAGGGAGGGGTCGGTAAATGAAATACCGACCAACCCCCCTCCACCTCTCTGCCAGCCGCGAAGCCATGCTGTCCCTATACTCGAGCAGTCGATCGGGCGCATTCGTGCACGCACATCGGCGTCCGCTTCGCGCCGTCGTTGTTGGCCGGCCGCCAGGTACGGCGGCGGCGCGGGCACGATGAACGCGTCGCGGTTGGGGGGAGCCGGAGACGAAGAAGAACGCGTCGCGCCGAGGGAGCCCGGAGCGGGCGCGTCGAGCTCGGCGACGTGGCGTGGCGCCGAGGCAGCGTGAAGCCGGGGAGACGCCGGTGCGGCGGCGGCGAGAGCAGCTGCAGCCCGTAGCTTTGCTTGGCACAGATCGTGTTGCTCGACTGAGCCAAAAACCATTCCGGCGCGCGCATAAATCTCACCGGGTGTCTTCCATGGCTCTGCTGGCCTGCCCAGGGAATGGACTGCGCCCGGTGCCACTACATTGGCATGCGCCGTACGTGGTGGTCGGTGAACGATGCACCGGCCGCCGCCGCCGGGGCGCGCACCCGCAGCGTGGTCGGCTACGAAACGTCCTTGTGGACTGTAGTGCACGGCGCCGCAAGCAGTGCCACGGGGGGCCTGACCGTTGGAGCCAGTTCCGGCGCGGCGCGGCTGGCCTGGGCTTCCCTTCGGAGATGGTGCGCGCGGCTGTTGCGTCCGTGGCTGTCCAGCGCGACTGAGGGCGACGCGTGGCGAGGAACACGAACAGACTGAGAACGACAGGCGCGGCGCGGACCGCGACATGAGCCGCGCCGCCGCGGCCACCGGGGGCGACGAGGTTGGATGGCACGCCACGCACCCCGAGCACGATCCACGGCGGAGCCCACGCAGCCACGGCATAGTCGCCTCTCTGGGGCGCCGGTGCGACGCCGTTCGTGCATTGACCCGCACGGCGCAACCCCAGGCGGCGAGCGCACAGCCGCAGCCCGCAGCGCCTCCTTCACCGCGCAGCTCTCACGTATTCCATGGCCCGAATGCCAGTAGAGTCTCCGGTTCGTGAATACTGAATACCATGAGCATCCATTGCTCTGCAGTACTGCAGTCCATGGCAGGATTGGCAGCTGATCAGGGGGGTGCACAGCAGTGCATGGCCGGTGAACTTAAGGCCGGTCAAGAATCCGACAAAAAAATATATACACACGGAGCATGTAGCCGCTAAGAACCCAAATTTCAGACTCAGATGTCATTTGTACGGGAAGAAACAAAAAAGAGAAGTTTCTGCAGGGGTGGTCGGTAAATGAAATAACGACCACCCCCACCCACCTAAAAATCCCCGTTCCACGGCGGCACGGATGCGCAGAAATCCTACAAAAATTCATGGAGACGAGGGATGGGGTGGCCAAATGCCACACAAAATTTCATATCCAGATACGATGTGTAGATCGCGAAACATAAATGAGAAATCTCCGCGTGGGGTGGTCGGTAAATGAAATACCGACCACCCCGTCCACCTACGCATCGCGGGTCCGGCGCGTCCCAGAGCACGGGTCTGCCAGCCGCGAAGCCGGCGTTGAGCGGCGCCATGCTATTCCTATACCCAGTACTCGATCGGGCGCATTCGTGCACGCACATCGGCGTCCGATTCGCGCCGTCGTTGTTGGCCGCCAGGGACGGCGGCGGAGCGGGCACGATGAGCGGGAGCGCGTCGCGGTTGGGGGGGAGCCGGAGGCGAAGAAGAACGCGTCGCCCCGTGGGAGCCCAGAGAGGGCGCGTCGAGCTCGGCGACGTGGCGTGGCGCCGAGGGAGCATGAAGCCGCGACGCGAAGCCGGGGGAGACTCTGGTGCGGCGGCGAGAGCAGATTTGGGGCAGCCCGTAGCTTTTGCTTGGCACAGAGCCCACTTAATATAATGCATGGCTCTGCCGGTCTGCCCATGGAATGGGCAGCGCACCGAGCGCCCGGTGCCACGAAACAAGTGGGCTGCATTCTAACTGTGCCACTGGCACGTGGGGTCCGCCAAATCTTTGGGCCAACTTCAACCCGACCGATTTTCTGGGCCCATCTCAAGCTGCTTCTCTCTTTTTTTTCCCTTTCGGGGCGAATGGACTTCATGGGCCTTTTTCTCTTTTCCTTTAGGGGCTAAATATTCATGGGCCTAAAAGATTGCGTATGGGCCTAGAGAATTTGAAATCAGGTTCTTTGGATTGAGCTGGCGCACGCTAGCAAGTGGCCGCTCAGATTTAGGAGGCCCTCCCTCGCTTGAATTCCTCGCAGCGCGCCTCCTCCATCCTTCCTGTTAGCCCGCTGGAAGCCAATCGGCCAATGGAGATGAGAGGAGAGGAGAGTGAGCAACCGAGGTCAAGCTGTGTCCATATGTTCTCTTTGTCGCAGGATTTGGCTAATCCTCCGCATCGCCTGCGTGCTCGCTGAACGCCTTCCACATGTTTGACAGAATGCCTAAGCCGTTCCCATTATTCCTGCGCTCTGCGTGAAAAATAGACTTTACCCTTTTCTTTAAAAGGCAGATACTATTAGTATTCTATATATAAGAACGAAAAAGAAATTAATTCGGGAGTAGAGGCCAAGAAGCAGTACGTGCAGATTATTCCACAACCACAGTGTACTTTGTTTCCTGTTTCCGATATTGTGATCCACATATATATACATTCATATTTCGAGAGAAGAATTGAATCTCGATTTCACTGATGCTGCGTTTGCAAGTACGAATTGAAGGCCGGAATCGTGAATTGGAATCGTACACGCCGCAATTCACGTGTTTGGATGGCTTCCGCATAGACAGCCGGAAACCTCCCTCCAATGCCGCGAAATATTGGGCCAGTGCGCGGGCGCCCGCCCACAATTCGGAGACCTCTCGCCCCGCATTGCTCGGCATCTTAATTCCCCCCACTCCCCGCGTACCGGTTCGCGACAAAAAAAGAAAGAAAGAAAACGGCGACACCGCCCCTTCCGCGGCTTCCTCTGGCAGGCGCTGGGCGACGGCCACCTCGGGAGGGCGCCACCGCCGTCGCCGTCCCCTCCGCGCAGGTACCTGTCCTCCAGCCCTCCTCCAGCAAACCTCCGTCATTTCCCCTTCTTCTTGCTAGATCATCTCTCTCCCAATCTCCCCCAGCAAACCTTCATCCTTTCCCCTTCTTCTTGCTAGACCATCTCTCTCCCAATCTCCCCTGTGTTTCCCGGATCGATTTTTGTGCAGCCAGTTCAGATCGATCCATGGCGCCTTCCTTCCCCTTGGATTTTTGCCTAGTCTCTCATTCCAGCAGATCCATGTCGCCTCCCCATTGCCCCCTTCCTCATCTCTGGCACTCATTTGCAGCAGACATAAAACCCTAAAACTCTGTTTTGTTTGAAATTTCAGGTTAATTCAGCGTTGGGTTGCTGGTCTAGACGATTGAAGGTATGTGATTCCTAATTGTTGTGTCTTTGTTGTATGTAATAATGTTTATCTCACTTGGAAATAAGAGGGTCTATCTCACTTGAACTGATGAGATGTACGCTGCATTGCTCTCTGTTCTCGTGGAGCATCACAATAATGGTGATCATGCCCAAAATGGTTGGAAGCCACATGTCTACAATGCTGCTATAAGGAATGTACGTGAGAAGTGTAACGTGGAGATCACAAAGGAAAATATAGCATCAAGGTGCAAAACTTTTGACAAGCACTATGAGGTCATTAGCAAGATTCTTTCTCAGAGTGGCTTTGGCTGGGATTGGGTTAATGATAAGCTGTTAATTGATAGTGATGATGTTTGGAATAAATATGTGGAGGTTAGTGCATGTATATTTTCTATTGTTTGTTTCACTCTTCACAATGGGAACTGCAGCAAATTGATACATATATGTGTGTTTATGTAGGGTAACAAGTCAGCAGCTTGCTACAAGAACAAAGTAGTGAAGAATTGGGATGCAATCAGTACCATTTATTTAAAAGATCATGCCAATGGTCAAGGTGCTCAGACAGGTGCTGAGAGTGCTCAAGTTCTACCTGAACAAGTTGATGATGCATCACCAGATTTGCCCCAAAAGAAGCAGCGAACTGGTGAGGCCATTCTATCTATACTAGGAGATATGAAGACCTCATTTAATGATTCTTTGAAGTCCACCGAACCACTACCGATGCCTAGTGTTACTTCTCCTGCTGAGATCCTTGCAACACTTCAAATGGTACCTGATTTGGCTAGATCTGACATGCTGAAATCTTATGGGAAGTTCATCCTTAATGAACGCTTATACCAAGCGCTCATGGAACTCCCCATGGACATGAGGAAGGAATGGCTCTTGTTGTTGAACCGACAGAATGGCAATTAAGGGTGGTACTCTATGGTGGTTATTATTTAGAGCTTAAGAACTTGTTATCCTAAGTAGGTGTTTCATGTTGTGATGGACAAAAACTATGTGTCGTATTATTTAGGGTTTAAGAACTTGTTATCCTAAGTAGGTGTTTCATGTTGTGATGGACCAAAACTATCTGTTGTGATGGACAAAAACTATCTGTTATGATATGTTATCTGTACGGTTCTTGTGACAAACTTGGATTATTGTTGTCATGTTTTTGTCTGTATAATGGCTGGTGCTATATTACCGTTGTCATTATTTTTCTCTTATTTCTCATGATATACGTGCTTTTTAAAAAAATTTCAGAATTTTTTGCTATTTTAATATTACTATCACAATATATTTTTATAAACATTACATCATATATGTAAGCCCCTTTTTGGAAGTAGACATTGAGGTGTAGGAATTGGCATTGGCATTAAACAGCCCCCAATGCAGATGTTTGGATGCGCTAGGAATTCGGAATTGGAAAACACCTTAGATTTTACCCTTTTCTTTAAAAGGCAG
>OAMR01000324.1:613847-624319 GCA_900205405.1 Echinochloa crus-galli
ACCCACGAGTCTGACTCGTGGAACGAACGGATGCGAGGAGCGGCGGCGCGACGCGGAGGGCATGGAAGATGATCTCGCAGTGTTTCCTCCCTGCCAGCGGCTGCCCCATCCTATGGCTGGCTTCTCGCCGGTAATCACCTCACTCTCCACTTCTTTCCCTTCTACTGTCGTGTGCTAGGTTCTCACGCGGTTGTTGATTTAGGTGTTAGGGTTCTTGATTCACGTGGTAATCCTGCCCGTTGTGTTGTCCTGGTGGAGCGCCCATTGTTGATGTTCACCAGACGGCGCGAGCCCTAAACAACGAGGACCTATATGTCCCAGAGGCGGCGAGCTGCCGCCGAGCGAGTAGGATTTGCCGATTAGCATCTCTGGCAAGATCTTGCCTAGTTGCAGATGTGTAAGTATTCATTTGGTTTACCACCGGAGATTCTTGGCCAATCGTTCATGTGTAAGTATTATTGTATTTTCATTTTTTACTGCAGCTTACAAATGTTGGAATGCTCTGTTCTCCGTGATCTTACCAGCAGCCCATATATTTATTTCTATACATGTAAGAATTGATGTCTCACCTGACGTGTTGATGGAGCCATCAGATATTGCAAAAGCTTTCAGATCCACTAGCAGTGACAGAATATTGCTAGATGGGTATACCTGATCTCACCTTTGTTTTTCTCGAGTGACTACCCGGGAAGTATATTGTATTTTTTATAATGAAACTGTTTTTCTGTGTTGATGCTAGTAACTGAAACAATTGTCCATGATCTTGTGATTTATATGAATTTCATTTTAGCTTTGCGATGAATATTCCTAAAATACAGCAATGTCTAGGTATTATCTACACTTTGCGACAGTGGATTTCTACTGAAAATCAGAAATATGTTACTGAACCTACACCATGTTCTTGCCCGTTTTCACCTAGCTGGTAGTTTACAGTACATTAGGCACTTTCACTTCTGATAGTATAAGTATCACTATCATAGTGACCATTTAAGGGTCTTTAATTAGAAAGTACCAGAATTTTTCTACAGTACTAGATGTACTGCATCACTGCATGTAATATGACATTTGATTCTTCTAATATGTTCTAGTAGCTCTATGGATTGTTCTGTTTCAATATCGCAACATGATGTATATATACTTCCTGCTGGTGGCATTGGTATTCTGAATAAAGGAGGCATTTTTTATGCAGATGAGCAATTAAGGAAGTATGATATTATAATTTGAAGCTATACTAATCTGTTGTTATTGAGGTATGCCTGTTCCTTCCCCTCTTATGTTGTTTTTGTATAGACAATAGAGTTCTGATTATGGTTTCTTTGCAATGTTACCTGTCCAGTTTAGCCCATGGGTTTCAGTAGGTGCAAAATGAATTTTTTTGAGACGGTTAACTAGTGCTGTTAAGATCATATCCTGTCGAGTCAATTACTGCTATACATATCCCATGGTTTGCATTATTTCCAATTATTTTGATAGGTTCTGTCTTTGTAATCCTGTTCCGAGTTTACTTCAGTTAAAATATAAGTGTTTCCGTTAAAATTTCGTTTATAGAACAATATGGCACACTCTGCAGCATATTATTTTTGCCTCTTCCAATGATTTTTTTTTCTTGGTGCAGGTTGATCATTTCTTGCTGCGATCTTCTGGCTGTTATTTCAGTACAAGCAGTTGGCCAAGCGATGCATGACTATCATATGATCACATCTTTGTGGTAGCTGTTTGTGATATTCTTCAGGATAGCTTATCCAGTTAGGAAGGGGTTTACCTTCTCTCAATGATAAATTCATGCTTAGTTAATCACTTGAGCATATATATACTGTCTCAGTGCATCAACCGTGTATAGAGCTTATCTGAATTTATGTGTATTACGTGCATTTTGTAAAACTATTGTTCATCTGAGCTTGTATTTCTGGTCGCTGTGTTTATTCCCTGTGTTAATCCCTGGCCAGCCGAACAGTGCAAGGGATCAAAGTAGATGAGGGGATTAAACCCATGGCTGCCGAACAAGGCCTTAGGGAGAAATTAAGTGCATACCTGGCGGCGGAGTCAAGGGAGAAGGAGAATTGGGATCGAAGGAAGGTTGCTGACGACGCTGCCGTCTTCTAGCTACGTACCGGAGGCCCGTCGCTGCCGGTGTCCACCTTGCTCCTGGTCAGGAGCGACGAGTAGGGCAAGGCGGCGACCTGGGAGAAAAGACCATATAGGGTTTGGCCGTTTGGGCGTTTGACCGCGCAGGGCTTTTGTTTTAGAAAAAAAGGGCTGTAAGGATTATGATATACACATCACGTTATGGTTCTTCCAAAGACACCGTACCTCCGAGGAAAGGAGTCCATGCGAGGTTCTTCTCCTGCGGGCCGAGTATAACCAGACCACGCACCAAAGAAGAGTATAACCAGACCACGCACCAAAGAAGATTGTCGTCATATTCGCTTGGCTTATCAGCCACCAGCTACCAGTATTTTTCTCTCAGTAGAAATCAGCATCAGCCACCAGTCAGTCAACAGTATTTTTCTCTCAGCACAAATCAGCACCAGCCACCAGCCAAGCGAATAGGGCCTGTAAGGGAGCACGTCCGACTTACAGCTCCAGGCATACTCCCTCTACCAGGCTCCATGAGTATTGCTGTTATAATTCAGAGCTAGTGGCATCTCCAGGTCTGGCATTTCCTTACCACCATCAGTAAGGCGCCCGTTGATGCATTCTTGAAGGTGAGGTAATGGTCCGTCACATTTACTAGAATGCTGACAATATTGTGAGAAAAGCCATGTAGGAATCTCCAAAATTAGCACAGTAAACTTGTCTTCAACAATTAGGAATGGATATGTGGTATTCTTGGAACGTGCCACTGGTTATTCATGCCCAGAAGTGATATATCTCCAAGAAGAAAGTATCAGGCAGATGTGCCACTGGTTATTCTTGGGCATTCCGCATAGGATGATCGTCTCGGGCAGTCGGGCATTCCATCGAACACATGCGCGTGGGATGAACGTCTCAGCCATTCCGTCGAACACCTGGGACGAGCGCCGAGGCCAATCGTGCCTGATGCCGCCCCGGATCGGCAACAGCAAAAGCAAACTGTATAGAGGTGAGAGCACAGGAGCGAGTCGGAGAAACATCCGTTGGGTCTCACAAACAACATGTGAAACAAATTTACATCATCGCTAACACCATCGTCACTCATTCAAGCGCTCATTACATAGGCGGAATCGGGAATCCCATTCATCAGACTACATGTTCTTCATCAGAGTGAACAAACCCTACGGGAAGCGGCTTGGATTTTGGCCGGACCAGCGGCGAACGATTGGCAACCAGACGATTGGGTGCCTCTTCGCGATCACGACTGCGGAGAAGAGTCCGACAGCTGCTGTGTGCCAGCACTGGAACTGGAACCGTTTGGATGCGCCGGGCACGAGAAAGCTCAAGAGGACGAAGATTGCTGCGGCCGACACGAAGAAGGAGATGTGAAACAGAGCCAGCTTCACCTCCTTCCGATCCGCCGCTGTCGCCAGCGCCTTCTCCGCCTCCATCTTCCCCGACATCGTCTCCTCAACCGCCGGGCGTGGCGGCGGTCGGCGGGAGAGACGGAGGCTGGCGGCGGCGGTCGGCGGGAGAGACGGAGGCTGGCGGCGGCGGTCGGCGGGAGAGGCGAAACGACTCACGAGCCGCCGCCGCAACTCCCGTGACCCCGTGACTGTGAGACTCGTGGGGGTTCAGACTTCAGTTCAGAGTCCAACGGGGATGGCTTCGGTGTCCGTTGCGAGCCCACAAACATAACTCAACCTTCCTTTAATGTCAACACAGCCCAAGTTCATAGCCCTCGTTCAGCCTCTTTCCTGGGCTCCTACGGCCCAATTTCGTTGCATTAAACGGCCCAAGGATATGGGTAATTTTGATAGTGGACACCTCGCGTTTGCTTCTGCGAATTTTGATAGCAGGACAGTCCAGTGGGACGCTACCCACCACCAGGATTCAAATTCTGGTGATTGCATCTTTTTTTGGGGATTTTTTCAGGATTTACCGACGCTATGCGTTAAGTTGTAAGCGGCGTTCCCGTCGACAACGAGGTGCCAATGGTAACTTCGGGAATCGCCAGCTGTGCCGGCTGCTCAGTCCTTCGAAGATGCTCATAGGGATAGGGTTTGCGTACGTGTATTTATGGGGGTGAGTGTACGTACTTGTGTGAGCATCTGTGTTGTACTGTGTCATTCTCAAAAAAATGTGGATATTTGCTGATAGACACTATATGTCTATACTATTATAAGAATAATTTCCTGTAGCAAAGGAGAAAGAAAAATAAAAATGGCCAAACTACCCTTGCCAGCCCGCACCTCCCAGGTGCCACGCCCGTGGCTGATCGGTTAACGGTTATGGCCAGCATGGCAGCATCAGATGCACACCCTGGCCAAAAATATAGGGTCACAATATAGGATTGAAACCAAAAAAAAAAATTGACTTGGAGAAGAAACAGATTATGAAATAAAATTACGACTTAAATTGACTTGGAGAAGAAACAGATTATGAAATAAGATTACGACTTCGCGGATGACTTGGACAGTCTTGTTATCATGCGGGGGCTCTCGCTCTCGATGAAGTCGGGCACTTAATTAAACTAGATAAATTGGTGGATCAAATGGGTAAGTACACCGTACACGCTGTCCAATTCCAAATAAATAGGTAGAACTACTGATGCAAAGAATGTTCAGTCTATAAGAACTAGGGTCCTGAGTTGCCGACAGGCTCATGGCCTGGATTCTGTAGAAATCTCGTTCGTTCAGCACGATTTTTAAAACGTAAAGAAGTTACCTTTCATGTCAATTACTTGGCTTAATATCTGTTATCCAATCACTGTGTGTGTCGGCTGCAGATTAGAGGTTCTGAAAGAGGCTTCTTTAGCACTGTAGTACGCCTATACCGTTTCAGATAGTAAATTTCACAGAACTAAACAAATCAAAGCGTAGAAAGCGGGAGAAGAAAAAAAGTAAGAAGTCCTTAATCTGACAACTCAAATAATTAACCACCAGGGAACAGACAAACCCACTATTGCACAAACATCATCTTTCATCTTAGTGTACAACGCCAACTCATCATCATCTCGACGTACTTGCCCCTGATCGAAATGCAACGTGAAACAAGAGACGACACACATGCGGCATCAATCAATCCACGTACGCCCCCTCAGCTCTCCGGAAGATCGACAATGAAGAAGTTGCAGAATCGCGTGACGAGCTTAGTTGCCGGGGACGAAGTTGGTGGCGTAGGCCCAGGCGTTGTTGTTCCGGGCCGCCGGCAATGCGGTAGCCCTCGACGGCGCCCATGAGCACGACCTGGCAGGCCCAGATGGCGAGGATGCTCTGGGCGTGGATCAGGCTGGGGTTGCCGAGGTAGTCGAGGCCGCCCTCGCTGAAGATCTGGGAGCCGGCCTTGAACCAGACGGCCTCGCCGAACTTGACGCCGTTGCGGGCGAGCAGCTCGGGGAAAACGCAGCCCAGCGCGCCGAGCATGGCCCAGCGGGAGTGGATCACCTCCAGCTCGCGGTTCTTGGCGAAGGTCTCGGGGTCGGCGGACAGCCCGGCAGTGTCCCAGCCGTAGTCGCCGGGGAACTCGCCGGTGAGGTAGCTCGGGGGCTCGCCGGAGAAGGGACCCAGGTACTTGACGCGGTCGGAGCCGTACCACGGGCTGCCGGACGCCGCCACCTTGGGCTTGGCCGCTGTCTTGCGCATGGTGATGCGGGCCTCGCCGAAGGAGCCCACCTTCATGGGGGTGCCGGCCATCGCCGTGGAGGAGATCGCCATGGTGGAGGCGGCCATTGCTTCTAGCTAGAGAGTGATGGACTGGTTGTTAGCTGCTGATGTGAGAGTGAGCTGATGGTGCCGGGGCGGGCGCGCCTGGCTAAATAGCGTCGCCGGGCGATCGGGTCCTTATCTCGTGGAATCTTATGCCGAGTTGCCATTGGCGCGCCGGAGGTGAGGTGGGCAGATGGGGTGGCTGATGTGGCCGCGCGACGGCCACCAGGTCGCCGCCAGATATTCTCACCGCGCCGGGCGGGTTTTTGACGGGGGTTCTGGCTGGGTTTTTGCGTTGCCCCGCGGTGAATTTTAGCGGCCGCGCCGTGGCGTCGCCAGGTGTTGGGCTCGGTGGCGTCCTATTGGCCAGTTGATCCGCGGCAGATATTTCCGTTGGGTGGGTTGGTGTGACGTGGCCTCCTTCGGATTGTTCTAGAACCCTTTGTTGTTGTTAAGAGTAGAAGTAGTACTCAAATGTAAATAAGAGACACAAGTGACAAGAGTCATAGACAAGAGTGAAACTCTCTCATTTTATTCGTTGATCTGTTTGTGTATATATATATATATAGGGGATGAATGGTCATGGTGAAAGGGTGTCTTGAAAGGACACAAGGAGTGGATGAATGAATGTTGTCCGTTGGATTATAGCCGTCTCCCCATGGATGAGATCACACGGTGAGAGATTAATCTCGACACTCCCCCTTGATCGAATCCAGTTTAGATCAATGTATCAACCAATTCCTCCAAAAACCCTGTGGGAAAAATATGAGGAAATATAGATATACCAGGCAAAACTCCTCAAAAACCCAATGGGAAAAATAAGGAGAAAACCATGATATATTGTTGCTCCATTTGAACTCCTGTGAGATAAACTCATAGTCTAGTTCAAAGAACAACTTATATGTCTTTAGTTATCATCTCTAAAAAACCCCTATGGGGAAAAATAGATGATAAGACATGATCTTGCATCTTGCTCCATCTCAAACTCATAACAGTTTTTAGAGAGCGATGCACGTCTTTGATATCCTCTCGAAACCTGATAGGGGAGAAGATATCATATGATATGTCTTGGATACCTCCATTAAAAATCCCAATGGGGAAAAAGTAGAGATATGACATATCCCTTGTATTGATATTGCCTCATCAAAAACTTTATATGAGAAACCTTGAGAGGAAAAACTCATAAAAAGAAAAGAGTACAATATAATGCTTAACAGGTTGTAATTCATGGGGAGACTCCCCCTAAGCCTTGCAAAACTCAAAATCATCACATATTATGATATGGCATTTATGTAATGGGGATTAGTTAGCCAATATCTTCATATCCCACTATGATCATGTCTCAACTCATCTACTGACAAGTCAAAAGTCTTTTGGTACCACATAGACATCCATTGATATCCTATGACTCACGTCAAAGGACGTCATTGGAGTAGCACTACTATGAGCTAGCAAGTATCTGCAAATGCAATATCAGGCCTTTTGCAAATTGCATATACATAAGTGATTTCATGGTACTAAAGGTAATCTCAGGGTCATAATGGATATTGATCCATCTTTAGAGATTAAACGACCATAAGAGTTAATGGATATGATTACACAATATCAGCGGATATTGGTGGACCGATATATATGCTCAAGTTGTAGACTTAAGCTTGATTTGATTTTACTCAAATCTTCATCTCAGAATCCGTCTTAAGATGATTGCATGATTTGTTATTTGTGATCAGAGATGATATAAAACCCAAATAGGATTTCAACACAATCACACATATGCAATCATCATGATTTAGGAGTAACCCTTCTGAGGAAGGAACTCACCCAATCAGTTGTACCACAATCAACTTGATTGTCTTCAAGTCATGAAGTGACTTGAGTTGTACACAACATATGTTGTGATTTTGATTCGAATATGAAATCCATAGGAACTTGAATCCGAATCTCTCAAATTCATGAGATCTGCCAATGATCTAATATATAGGAACGTAATTTTCATGCATACCATGATGTATGTTGCTAGGTCTCTGCGTGAAACCATATGCTACAAGCTCTTGCTGTCTCACCAACTTGCTTCCGTAAAGAAAGCATTATGAGAGTAAAATATAACTCAATCATTTAGCGAGAGTAATTCTCCTCAACTGCCACCTTTGATTTGACCCAAAAGGAGCGTTAGAAAACACTCGTTGCCTAGGACTTTTGGTCTGGATCCAGTAGGTGTACGGCAATCCGAAGTGGAGAGGTGTCGACATGTGTAGACTTTGTATTGATTCAATAGAACCAATATAGCTTGTGAAAATGTTAACCCTTAAACTCCATGTCCTGTCTCTTATACACATCTAGATGTGTATAAGAGACAGACATAAAAGAATGCCAGGAATCTAAAGTGAATGTCACATTTTGATGTTCCTCCTCGTATATATCCATGTACTGAAGAATCTGGACTTTAGTTCAGAATCTGTCTCTTATACACATCTAGATGTGTATAAGAGACAGCTTACTGGGAGTCGAGTGGTTTTAGATGGTACCTCCACTCTTTCTGGCACAATGACATAGGAAATCAGATGACACCTTTGACAAGCAAATGTATTGGCAGGTACTACCTCCGGTCGTCATTATAGGACGCTTCCGATAGCTAATTTAGCTTAGTCCGAAACGTCACCTAAAGATAAACGGATGTAGTAATTTACAATGTGTTGCAAATATAAGATTCTGAACTAAAGTCCAGATTCTTCAGTACATGGATATATACGAGGAGGAACATCAAAATGTGACATTCACTTTAGATTCCTGGCATTCTTTTATGTGGTATGAATCTCCCCCTAATGCCTGGAATTATCCTCAAAATATGATCAACATACGGGCTATGCATAAATCCCCTATAGGTGATCCGAGGTATGTTGTCAATGACGAAAAATTATACCTCCAAGAACACCTAATGCCCAAAAATGTATGTTGAGATGGTGAGATCGATATGTGCAAAACATAATCGATACGCAGATGGGAAATATTTGACTGAGGCCAAATATCCATGTACTCACTACAACGGAGGGAGCCGTATGACTGCAGTTTTGTTGAATTTGAAATGAATGTGGTACACCACATTCCACCAATTGATGTTGGTAATTTGTAATTGTATTTGGTCAGAAAAACATGTAAACCATTATGCACATAATATACTAAACAACATAGTTCCCAAAGGCCAAACAAGTCCATGTAAATGGATGTGATCCCGCGTCCAGGACCTTTTTGCTCCAAAATTGAATAATTTGAGCAAAGGTTTTGGCAAATATTGGACCACCCAAGGTGACACATATGGGACTATATTGTGAATAAATATGTATCATGAAATACTTAGTTGATCCACACAATAGTTGAATAGAGTCATATGCATAATCTTGAATGTGTTCAAGAAATTGCGAGAGACTCATATTCCAATTTTAAGGTAAGAGGTCCTTAAAATTCATTCCCTTGCGCATGAGATGCACATCAAATCTGAGGATTTGGGGAATTATTATTGTGACCAATAGAATTGATAATAATTTTCTCGTCATCCAAAGGTTGGAAGACCTTACAATCATGTCAAAATCTTGATCTCATCAAGAGAGAAAATTATTCATATCACAATATTAATAATGATTTTCTCGCCGTCCTAAGGTAGGATGACTCGGCATCAATGCCAAATCTTGATTTCATCAAGAGAGAAAATATTTTGTGTACGTAAGATTGATATGAGATTGATGTATGCATGATACATCCCAAATGATATGAAAGAAATATTCACAAGTAATCAGTAGTGTTGATTTTCATCATTACTCTAGGTACTAGGTTTCGATATAGAAACCATACAGCTGGATATCATGAAAACACATAAGGGTATATGTAGAATCAGATACATGTGTGTATCAATGATTAACTTGAGAATACCCATAGGGAGAATGTAATCTTCTTTACTTGTGTTTGTGAGATAACTTCACAAAAGAATTCCTTCGGCATCTGGTAAAATCCCAAATGTTCCTATAGAGTAAGAAGAACTCATATAGGATGTGAATACCATGTATGAGGTACATAATATTATTGCATAATGGACAATATACTACATGAGGTAGTACTATATGGCTAATAATATTTCCATGGATGACAATGGAGACTTGGAGGTCTCAACATTGGAAGTAAACTTCAAAATTCTCCCCCTGAACTTATGAGCCTCCAATGAGTTGGAGGTTCAGTTTAGCCAAAATGTTTGAGAAATTGATAGGAGTGAGTGATGATTCACCACATCAACATAGTCATTATCTCAAATATTTGTTGACTTTATAAGATCCACCATGTTCTACATAACATAGAACAATGAAACTTGTAAAACTGTTTAGAACATGAAGTCATAGTAAACGGATGATTAAATGTCTGAACAGTAATACTTTCTTTGCTAAACATTTCATCAAGGGGCGCAAAGAGTAAGTGGATCATTCTACATTGAACACTCAGATTTCATAGAAATCCAAGTAAAGAAGATGCAACAAAAATCCAAGTTGCGGGGAGGCAACTTAGGGTTGGCTAAGCATTGGATAGAAATTGGCTATAGTGGTTGCATGACCATTAGCCTTTTTCAATGGGATAAGGGAATTCACATCCAATGCAGGTCGGAGAAATTTTCCATATTAAAAATATATAGCCATGTCCTACATGATGAAA
>OAMR01000324.1:624331-676571 GCA_900205405.1 Echinochloa crus-galli
TGCTATTTATTTAAGCAAAATTGTTGCTTAAACAATTGGATTCAAGATGAGTCTTGAATCTCTGTATGCAAAAATACTAGTATCAAGATGAGTCTTGAATTACACGCAATGTAGTGTAAACCTCATATTATAAGGCGAAGAAATCGCAGCTATCATCAAGGGTGAGCAAAGGTCACAGCAAAGATATATTGTATCACTTATGTATTAATCAACACACCGAGGTAGTCACCAATTTGGTGTAGACCTCATAGTGGGAGGGAGCATTATCTGCAAACAAATTGCCAGTAGATGCTATATCCCCTCAACCTTGTGTTATGTTAATACATTTTACAAATTGGATATCCACTTTAGAGGTAGTCATCATATGAAGGCATAAAAAGATGTAGACCTCACAATAATGAAAGCATAATCCGCATGTGTGCAGTAGATGCGTAAATCCAACATAAATGATGGTAACCACTAATCATGGTGTAGACCTTACAGGATTCTACGTCATATTGGGTACGCACGTTGAGGATAGTCATTATGTGTTGAACACGTAATGTAGATCCCGCAGTAGTATTAGAATACTACTTTGTGTATGGCCAATATGTGAGAATCGAGATAGACACCATAAGAAGGGTAAACCATTGTTCCAAATTTGATATACGCTACGCACGTTGGGGATAATCACTCACAAAGTGTCAAAGTGTAGATCCCGCTGTAGTAATCGGTACTACCTTGTGCATGGTTAATATCAAAAATTTGGAACATTATATTTATGTGATACAAATAAATGAGGTAAACACATAAAATATTTTGCATACAAATTTTGTGAATATAACTCTACTTAAATTACACAATACCGTAAAATAAGGAGTCATAAATTCTTAATGCAAGATGAAAATCAATTGCATTAATAAATACCAAAATAATGATAATGACATTCAGTACTGTACATGAAATATGCAGGACATACGAGTACTGAAAATTATAGCATATAAATACTAGAAACTCTAGGGGTGGGGGGGGCAATAGTAAAAATGCTGTAAGGTAATAAAACAATAAATTGCTGTCGGGCCGAAATAATTGCTCTTGTGCTGATAACGTGTTAAGAGTAGAAGTAGTACTCAAATGTAAATAAGAGACACAAGTGACAAGAGTCATAGACAAGAGTGAAACTCTCTCATTTTATTCGTTGATCTGTTTGTACATATATATATAGGGGATGAATGGTCATGGTGAAAGGGTGTCTTGAAAGGACACAAGGAGTGGATGAATGAATGTTGTCCGTTGAATTATAACCGTCTCCCCGTGGATGAGATCACACGGTGAGAGATTAATCTCAACAGTTGGGTGGGTGGCTGGGTTTCGTTCGTACTCGGGGCTCGGCGGCTAGACTATGTTTGGGCTATGCCTTTTTTTCCTCCGACTATGTTTGGGCTGAGCCTTTACCTCCGACTATGTTTGGGCTGAGCATTTTTTTTCTTGGAGGAGGCCTGGTTCTTCATTTGGTTTGCCCAAGAGGCCCGTGGGCAATGAAGAATAAAATTGGGCCGCGCGCGTGGAGATCCAATCCAAGCGCGATGACGACGTGCACCCGACAAACTACCCACACGGCCACACCACACCCCGTAGGCCGGCCTGGTCGGACCCGGACCCGTCGTGCTCGAACTCGAAGCCACCCGAGTACCTGACCCAACCGGAGACGGGAGAGACCGCCTCCGCCTCCCCCTCCGCCGCCGGCCATGGCGCTGGCTGCTATCTTCGTTTTCCTCCTCGTCTCCGCGCTGCAGATGCTAGACCGCTACCTCGACCTCGCCAGGAAGGTCAGCGCCGACCCCCTTCCCCCTCGCGCGTTGCCCCTCCCCCCACCCATCTAGCTGTCTCGAGCCCTGGATCTTCCGTGAATTCTGATGGGGCGAAAGAGTAACCTGCCAGCGATTCCGTCTATTTACGCGACGAATTGAACTCTGATTCCGAGGAAACTGTTCCTTGAGCACTGAGTAATTTGAATTTTGGGTGCAAAAATCTGAACCATCGGGCGAGGATGTGGAATGCAGGCTCCAATTTTCAATTCATGCTCATCTATTATAGCATGGAGTCTGCGGTTTTGTATTTATGTTCCTTACTGTTTCCACTGACCACTGATGTGTTCTGTGCTTTATAATCCAGAGGGGGTCACAAAGTGACGAGCAGATCAAGCTCCGGCTTGAAATCAAGCAACTTCTGAAGGAGGCTAATCAGCTATCAACGTACGCAATCGACCTTCCTTTGCCGTGACTCGAACTCTACTAATTTTTATGCCACACTTCTTGATCCAAATTTTCTCTTCAAAGAATGATCTGCAACTGCAAGGTTTCCTTCTCATTTCTTTGCCTGTATGTGTGTGGTAGGCCGTCCACATTCGCACAAGCTGCTAAACTCAAGCGCCTGGCTGTTGCCAAGGAGAAGGAACTGGCGAAAGGTGAGTGCTCAGCTCTCCATGACTTGTTATGTAGTTGTTGGCCTGTAATGTAGCACCGGAATGTTGTATTTCAGCCCCCACAATTTTTGGAAATCTGGATAATTGTATGCCATAGCATTGTTATTGTTTGTTTGGAAGCAAAGCTTGCTTGCTTGCTTGTTTGTCACTTCTGCAGAATGAAGTGGTGCTGCAATGATGCATTTTAGCCGTCTGAAGTTGTTTCCCACTTTGTCTGCTTTACAGTACAGGAACAGGACACTAAAGGGAAGCAATCGTTATATGACAAGTATGGAAAAATTCTGTTGGTTGCTAAGGTGCTTCTTTGTGAATTACATTTTATTTGGGTTACTTGTTTGCCATGAACTATACTTTCTTTAATACTAATCCTTTTAATCAAATAGGTACTAGTTTATGCCTTGCTCGTTCTGTGGTTTTGGAGTACCCCTGTAACTACAGTTCCCCGACATATTCTACAACCATTTGGTATGTTGATGCCACTTTCCAGAGTGTTCTAGATTGTTTATTGCTTAGTATTTCCTTCTTTAGTGATTAGTGATGCACCGTTCTCGTCTTAAGAGTCTGTTCAACATGTTAGTAATCTGGCTGTATTTTGTTCAATCTGAATGTGAGAGCTGCAAGAGGAATTTTTCACCTTCCTTGCAACACTGATCGAGTGATCGAAGGAGGTAGTAGTTATTATTGTGATTTTTATATTTGATTTGTACAGTAGAAAATATGTGAATTGTTTGTCCAAAAAATGTAACTTACTTGGCTGTCCAAAGATTATCTAAACCGCAAATTGTGCATCACGAGATCCATTTTTAAGATCAGGAGGTTTCTATTGCCGTTTGGATTGTCAAGTAGCAATAGAAACAACCTTTCTAAACGAATATCCTTGTGCTGCCTTTGTTGTTAGAAAACATTTTTGTCTTTGTTGACACTAGGCTTCCGTCCTATTTGAGATTCATGTAACCATAATAATGGTGATACCTCAATTGTTTTTACAGGAAAGATGTTTTCCTTCAGGGGTGTTGATTCTGCGACAGGCCATGTTGTGGTAAATACTAAATGCTCTGGAACTTTTAAATTTGAATGGCCACCGCGTATGGGCTAGATTTATATAATCTATTGGTAACATTAGGGGTGCCATGAATGGAAGACATAAATCCCATCAGTCATCCACTCGGTAGAGTGAACTTTGTTTGTAGTTGATGGTATGTAGTATTATAAAATTGATGGAGTCTGTCAAAGGGCGATTGGAGAAAAGTGCCTTTTAAGCTCCCTGCATGACGTTGCTTGGATGCAACGTTTGGGTAGAATGCTGCATCTTTGTACTTTCACAGTCCCTGACGCGGTGGTTGCCTCTGTGTTGCAGGTTGGAATACTCCCGTGGCTGTTTTTGACCTCCCGAGTCAGCAAGCTGCTGTGCCAGAAATTCAGCTTCGTGCTTGTGCGTCCGTAGCCTCCTCTCGACAAGTCAGCAAAGTTGCTGTACAAAAAAAAAAACTCGAGCCTTGTACTTCTGCTGCACCCATAGCTTTTCTCCACGAGTTGGGCACTTGGGCTCCATTTTCCGCCATACCTTTTTGTTTGTATAACAACTCCCTGATTTTGTTGCCCGTTTAACATGATTGCTGTGCTGAAACCCGGCACTCATAAATTTTGAGCTTGATGTATAGCTGTGGATGAGAATGAGATGTGCTCAAAAAGAGCATCCCCTGTCAATGTTGTTGTTGGCCTCCCTGACGTTGTTGGTCTTTATTTTGTGTGTGTGTGTGTGTGGAAAAACCAGCTGTTGGCCTGTCGAAATGCATCCACAGGCAGACAACATTGGACACTGCAGATACCCTCTCTTTTCCATCGGGCCGTGGTGTTCCCGGCGGGCCGCGGGCAGCTCTGATTAGCAGTTCGAGCGTCACGTCCGTCGCCCGCACCGCTAGATCAGCCAACAAGCGAGCGGCGCAGGCAGCGTCTCGTCGGTGTGCGGAATGCTAGTTTGGCCGTATCGCGGGTGGCGACCACCGGGAACGGCGCGCGCACCTCGCTGCCAAAGGGCCAGGAGATCCCATGCTTCTACGTACGCCGGCTCGAGACGAGGAGACGCCTCTGCCTGGCGACGAGTCGCACAGCAACAAATGTAACTGGATTTGACCCAGGAGGTCTACTGCTACTTGTATTTTTCACTTTCTAATCGACTGCACGTCCGTTTCTCCTTCGGACTGCATCTTCGTGTAATTTGACTTTGACTTCACTGTCAAAACTGCCCTGCCCGAAATGGTGCGTCTCCGAGCTGTGGAGCGCACCCGCCCGGGCTCGAACCCGGGTGCTGCACCGCTTGGCCTCCTGAGGCCGGGGCAGTAGCGAGTACTGCTAGTCTGCTAGTGCTTCCGCTACGTCACCAGTCACCACAGCCCTCCGCCTGCACCATGCGTAGCAGCGTAGGCTTCATTCTTTGAAGCTTCTCTTTTTGCCATATACTACGTCGTTAACCGTTACCGAATCCACACGCGTTAACCGAATCCACATGCGTCGCGTCGGCAAGGAGCCAAGGACGGCCGAAGGGTTAAACAGTGGAGCGCTAGCAACACCAAGTTTTCGGAGAAAACAATGGGCACGAAACCCGAGGCACCCGGGTGGCACACTGGCATCTCTTTGGGCTTGTTTAGGGCCCTGTTTAGTTCCCCATCCCATCATCAAACTTTTAAAAATTCTCTCTCTAAACTTCATTATTCACCTATCACATCAAATCTCTCTCCTCATGCATGAAGTACTAAATGTGGATAAATAAAAAAACTAGTTGGATGGTTTTGATGTATACGACGAGACGAATCTTTTAAGCCTAGTTAGATCATGGTAGGACAATGTTTACCGCAAACAAACGAAAAGTGCTACAGTGTCTGATGTGACATTTTCACTTCACTTTTTCGCTTTTCACATGAACTAAACACGATCCAGAAAGGCCCGCCCGAATTCGGGCCTGCGGCCGGCCTGCACCTGGGGGATCTGACACCCCCGGGAATCGTAGCGTTTCGTTTGTTTGTGCGAAAAGTTGTCCAAAAATTTATCAATTAGGTTCAAAATGTTCGTCTCACAGAGTACAACAAAACTGTATAATTGGTTTTTGATTTTATCTACATTTAGTACTCCATACATGTTATGACATTTCGATGTGACGGGAAATCTTCTTTTTGCATAGTGTATTTGGGAGTTGCTTTTTGGGAAGAATTCTGGATCTAAACAAGGCCTTTGCACTTTTTTACTGTTCTTTTGTTCTTGGCCCTTGTCGAGTGAAAAACCACATGGAGGTGCTTTGCTTTATTTCCCTTTGTTTAAAGGCTTTCGGTGGGAAGCCACCGCACTAGTTCCCTCTTTTCGGAATTCCAGATTCTAACCAGCAGCTACCCATCCAGAACTGCTGGGCTTATGGCTAACCGGCAAAGGTGACAAGGACTTGAGCATTGCCCAGATATGGTGATTCTTCCTCCCCAATTGAGAACTTGAAATAGTAACCATTCCTAGCTCACCATGGTTAGACATCCTACATTTTAAGATTCCTTTCGCAACATTTTTTTTAAAAGATCCGCTATTTCATGCAAAGATTTTTTTTCATGACCGTACCTGCGCACGTTTTTCATCAAGAGGATTTCTTCAAGATTTGGGCTGATTGCAATGTGCTAATAGCTATATTACCTATACAAACACATAATTCACGATGATGTCAAGATAAAAAATTCTGAACCATGCTTGAAGTCTTTTAGTATCAGTCAGTCGTCACAATGCATCACAGGATCATTCCGAGTACCGCATCTGCATGATTATGAATATATCGAGATTGATTGATTATTCAGAGCCGGAGTTTTTTTTTCTTTCGAATAAAGAGGCAGAGATGTCCTGATTTCAGGTTCTGCTGCAATCTTCTGAAAATAAAAAAAAGATCCCTGATGCACGAGCGAGGTGCCGACTGCCGACGTCCATGCTGTCACGTTGTGATCGACAGTTCGACACCATATATCGGTAGTTCGGTACACGGTTGAGCCGCGCAGCGGACGCAAGCAACATCGCAGCCGGCTACGGCTCCCCCACTCTCGCAGGCCCACACGCTCCTCACGTGCTCGCATCCAAAACGCACCGAAAAGTCTACCCACCCACCACCACCTCCCCTGCTGCTAGCTCACGCCCCCCAACACGCAACGCCAACGCCCGCCCCGCACACAAAAACGGGGTGTGCAAAAGAAAAGAAAAAAAAGGAAAAAACAAAAAGAACGCGCCGGGAATGGGCAAGCAGCAGCAGGCGCCACCGTCGCGGCGGACCCCGGCGATGTCGGCGCCTCCGCCGCCGCGGCGCCGGAAGAAGAAGGGCCGCCCGTCCCTCCTCGACCTCCAGAAGCGCAGCCTCCGACTCGAGCAGCAGCAGCCGCCCCAGGCGCGCCGCGCCACGCGCCGGAACCCCACCTCCGACGACGACGACGACGACGGGGGGCCCGCGTCCGGCTCCGGCCGCCGGGAGAAGAAGCTCCGCCTCGTCATGGGCCTCCACGACGGATCGGCAAAGGTGGACGCACCCCCCCCCTTCCCCATCCTCTCCCTCGACTCGATCTGAGATGAATCCGCGCCAATTCTGTCGATCCCGCGCGGAATTTGCCTAATTTGGGGCCCCTGGCCCCGGGGCGCGTACGGATCTGCGCGCCCGCGCGCCGCCCGAGGAAATTTCTTTGCTATTTCGGGCATGAAAAGGCCGCATTTATTTATTTATCTCCGTAGTGAGAGGCGCAGTGGTCAACTCCGCTCTGCTCAGCCTAGCCTCAGAGCTCTCCCAATCATTTGGGAGGGGGATAATCCTAAACCCTCGCATAGTCGCATCGCCCTGTCGTCGCAATAATTGGCGCAATTTTTTTAAACGCCCAGGTTCAAGCTTTTAAAGGCGTGCCCTTTTCGGGTTTGGTTTTTGTCTGCTTCTCGCGCCAAATTCCGCTGCATTTCGCGCCCTCGTTAGATCTCTGTACTTGGTAACTGGCGCTGGTAAACGAAAGCCCCACTTTTTCTGCTGCTCTTTTTCTACCCGGGGTTTTTCCGATTCCTGTAACGTTTTCTATAATGGATGTTTAGTTTCTAAATATCTTTTTATCTTCTGCTTATGCTGCTGCAGGGAGAAAAGCCGAGGAAAGCGACGGATGGGCGTGAAGGTTGGTGCTCCTTGCTCTGCGAGCATTTACTCTTCAGATTGCCAGGGGCAAAAAAATATACCTGGACAAATGTGCACAAAGATGCCATTTTTTAATTGTTTAACTGTTGGATGCATTCCAATTTCCTGTCTTTAATAATGCTCGTGCCTCCGATTGCCCTGTGCTCATGGGTTGGATTTTTTCATTCGACAGAGCCGTCAGATTCCGGACCCACAACACCTTTGCCCAACAAAAAGTTATTGCTCTTCATCCTTGATAGGCTACAGAAGTGAGTTGCTGTGTGCAGATTGTTCGTCCTGACTTTGAGCTCGTCCATTCTCAGCTCCAAGGCCTCTCATCTTTTCTGTGTTCTGGTTTCTTGCAGGAAGGACACTTATGGTGTATTCTCAGAGCCTGTTGACCCCGAAGAGGTCGGTTTGTGCTTTATAAAATAATTATGCTATATGTTTGGTTTTCTTTGGTTTTGATTTGGAAGCTGACGATTTTGCCTGTTCATGTCAATTTATGACCAGCTGCCTGATTACCATGATATCATCAAGCATCCAATGGATTTTTTGACAATAAGGAAGAAGCTCGATAAGGGAGCCTATTCAAACTTGGAGCAATTTGAGGTGGGTTATAGAATTTGTTTAGGTCGATTGTGTTTTTATTTTGTTTGGATCATTCTTCAACCAGCGAGCAAATTGTAGGTGTTTGTTTTGTAATAACTAGTAATAAGCTGTTGTGCTTCATTCTGAAAGCTTGTGGTTAACTTAGCCTGCTACATCAGCTAGTTTACTCATGTCATTCCGTAATGATGCTTTGTCTTCTTACCTACTTATACACATTTTCTAGATTCTTATTACGGCGCATTTGTAAAATCGTGGTGTCCCCCAGCTTGGTCAGAAACTCTTTGCACTGTTGCCTTTGGAGCCTCTTGCTCCATGCTGGTTGCACAGTTTAGGAGCAGATGTTCACTCTCTTGGACTCTTGCCCAGAGATGTTGAAACACTACCACAAGTTGTTAGCTGGACACCTGGGTATATTTCTGCTGGGTACTGTCTTTGATGGTGTTCCATGAGTACTAGATCTCTTATTTCCACACCTGGTTTTTCTTGGCAATCAAAACACTTTCAAGACTGGTGCAAAATCTATATTTATCATACAATTTATTTAGATATGTAAGCTCTAAATCTAGTATGATAACTTTATCATTCCAGTGAAGCATTTATGTGCAGGGTCTATTTTATTGGTTCCATGACCATAACGGGATTTTAATAGAAAAAAGTTTATCCAAGACTATGTTTGCATTCACTGATCTTTCATTGATGTCTGTATCGGGTTTCTCTACATATGCACTTAAACCCAGAGAAACTTGAAGGGAAGACCTATTTCACATTTGTTTTATGGCAGTTCAAGCATTGAGATTAACATATATATACATATAGGCTGAGACACAACTGTACTAAGCTAGAAGACAACCAATTTTCCTTCCTGTTTGGATTTATGTGGTTGTGTTATGCACAACATTTTCTCGGGCATGATTTCTCCGATTTCTGCTTTTTCAACTATCTGGATAAGTTTAAGTTGTATATGTTCATACATTTGTTCTGTTGATGATCCCATATCACTTTTTGTTTGCTGCATGGACTTAGCAGCTTGTTCAATAGCAGAAGGATTTTACAATTTGTACATTACAAACTTACTAAGAGCACACTGTGATGTGTCATTTAACCATCTAGTTGTACTTGCATGAGTATTTGTAGAGGTAGCTGGTAGTATTTATGGTTCCAGTACATATAACTAGGAAGGCAAGTGCTGAGAACAGTATTTTGTTCGCACATTACACAATATAATGCTGTAAGTACAGTAGTTTTTTTTTATTATGGAGAAGATGTTTTGATTAGAAATGCTGGTATAAAATATGAAATGACCTTGTCTCTTTAGAAAAGATGAATTGATGCTTTTTTATAAGTACATGACAGCACAGGGATGGACTTGTACACTATATATAGTGTTAAGTTAAAATATTACCTATACCTATGACTTTGAAGTTCTAGATGTGGACAATATTTATGCAAGCATCGCACTGCTTGTGTTACTTTTGATTTGGCACTTTAACTTTCCATGTGAGAAAGCTCATTATTTGAAGAAAGGAACACTCTAAATAGCTTACATCCTTCCCTTTTGCACGTCATATTCATGCCATGCTCTGGAAGGTGGTAAATAATTAGATGTTTGCTTTACAGAAACTCAGCCCATGTGCCTTATTTGTGTCTATTTATGCTGGCAAATCATATTCAAGCTGTACCTCACTTGATGATTCGTTAGTTATTGTGAAGTATGTTGGACCTCAGTGGGAATTATGTATTTGTTTGAAAGATGAGGCAGGCATTGATAAAATGAGATGATTTTAGCCTTTGTAATGCCCGAACAGGTTGATTTATTTCATGAAAAGTTGACCCTGTGCTTTAGGTCACCACTTTTTTTGGCTTCTAGCTAATGAATTTACTTATTATGCTGACTTAGTATTTGAGAATTATCTGAGGTATATATGTTGCTACGGCATCATGGATTTGCATTTTTTTTACCATGCATTCGACTGTCGTGCATTGAACATCACTAACACAAGCCACTTTTATACCATAATCTTCTTTGTTCAAACTTTTTTGCTGAATATCTCTGAAGAATAGATTAGCTAGCAGCGCACATGTGATTACTGGTGTGTAACTGTCTAACCAAAACTGCAGACTGTATCATGTGTGTTCTCACTGCTTGTTGAAAGTATTAGGTCTTACTCATGCAGTCATGCTAGAAGAATGTCACATTTCGTTTTGGAACAAATATGAATATTTGGTGTTGCTTTTATTATTCATGCAGTTCTGCTTTTCCTGTTCTTAGAATGCTATTGATGTTTTGTCAAGCTAATTTACCATGTCTGAAATTTCAATTTACAGGATGATGTGTTCTTGATAAGCTCAAATGCAATGTGCTACAATTCACCAGATACAATATACTATCGACAGGTCAAGCATTAAGCCTACATGTTTTGATCTTTGAATATAATAAAGAATTGTGGTGTACTTAACATCCATATGCCATGAATTACAGGCACGAGGTATTCAAGAGATTGCTAAAAAGGATTTTGAGAATCTTAGGCAAGATAGTGATGCCAGTGATCCAGAACCAGAACCGGAACCAGAAACGAAGCCAGAGCCAGAACCAGAAGAACCAAAGCCACAGCCTCGCAGGGGTAGGCCTCCAAACAAGAACAATGCCAAACAGAAAGTTGGGAGGCCGCCAGCAGAACGTGCTACTGCAGATTTTTCCGGGGCAACACTTGCTACTTCTGCAAATAGTGGACGTCATGCACAGCCAGATCTTGATCTATCACGAAGAGCAATGGAAAAGGCGATGATTGCAGATGTGCTTAGAGCTTCTTTTGCCAATCGAAGAAATGAGCACAACTGGTATGGCGAGCGGAAATCTGAAAGAATTGAAGATTACTCAGGTTTTAGCTTCTCTCTTTTTTTTCTTTTGAAGCGTCCTTTGAAGGGGTTAACATTTTAATCTGGCCAATTCATTTTTCTTATAATCTTCGTTTGTGTCTGACTTCTGTTCCAGGTTACGGGAGTATGTGGTCCACAAAAATGGGGAAGAAGCCAATTCTGATGGAAGATAGTCGTCGAAGCACATATTATGAGACACAGACATCCAGTTCAATATATGAGCTGCCACTTTCGTCCTCCTACAATGGGATGAACAAGCTGCTAGTACCAGCTGAGTGTCCAATCCAAATTATGTCCTACAAGTTACTGATGATATGTTAATATAGTTTCAACTTTCTATTAACATTAGAGAATAGCAAGACATGATCGTCCACACTTTTAACACAATGTTTCTATCAGGTTGGGGTTCAGTTGCAGCAGTCCTATTCCCGCAGCCTGGCACGCTTTGCTGCACAACTTGGTCCTGTTGGCTGGGAAATTGCATCAAGACGAATTGAACGAAGCCTTCCTGCTGGAACAAAGTTTGGTCGTGGCTGGGTAGGAGATGATGAAGCACCAAGCTCATTTCAGCCACCTGTACAAGCTGCATTTTCAGAAGCAATGGCACCACCAAGCAATATAGTGGCATCAGGTGAGCAGCCACCTAATAACAGCGGCCCTGCCACTGAGGATTGTGCTGCCAGTTCAAGCCATTTGGCAGGATCTCAGCCACATGCTTCTTCCAGCCAGAGGACTGATTCTGAAGCATTAGCAAGCCAGCAGTGTGGATCGATACCACAGATTCCAACAAATCGAAGTGAATATGGTGCTGAGATGAAGGGTGGCCATAATAATCTTCACGGACACACAACAATGCAGCAAACCGTGAATGGTTTCAATGCTGTTCCAGGTGCGAAGCCAAGAATCGCTCCTAATTAAACTAATCCTCATAATGTTCCAGTTCTTGTGCTCATTTTTGTTCCAAGTTGGCAACCCCTTAAACCGATCTGCCCCTTTTCAGGACCAATGAGGTTCCCACCTGCAGCACAACTAGTGGTGAATCAGATGCAGACTCATACAGCCGATTGAGTACTGAGCAGAGACAATTGAACCAACATTGTCAAAGATGACATTTGGATCGTGCCCGCTTCCAGTTATGGCCGTCACGGGCACCAAGCTATGGGGGCCTTGGCCACATCCTGCCAGTGGCTTGGCACTCACCAGCCTCAACATTTTGGGTTTCTGGTCGCTTTTGATCTGCCGCACCGTCACCTGGTGCGGCTGCAATTGTGAGCCTGATGTAATCGCATAGTAACTTAGGATGATAGCGTGCATAGATGTGTTGGGTGGATTTGTTGGTAGAGGGTTTCGGTTGTAACAGCGGTGGAGTTGCAGTTGGAGATTTAGCGATTCTGATGTGTAGTTGAAAACCACAGGGGAGACGAAACATCTGTATAGATTATTCAGGAGTTCTCAGCGTCATGGTGACTGGTCGCAAGATGTGGCCGAGCATGAAAATCGTGCCGTGTGCATGCGCAGACTGCAGAGTTGAGAAAATATGCATCGTGGTCATTTGGTGGTGTTCCCAGATATTGTCATGCAGATAAGATGCCAAATCACGCAGCAGCAACACGAACTATCTTGAAAGACAAACATGCGCGATCGATCTAGGTTACTACGTGTGAGCAGTTCATCTACCTGATTCAGATACTGGGAACTCTCCAGGGAAAAAAAACCGAATACTTCTTTTGCCCATGCGGTGTTTTTACTTTATTCTTTTACAGAAAATAACACAAACATACCCCTAAACATTTTGTAGTGGAGCTGAAAAGCAACCACAGTCCAGACGACACTAATTCAATGGCGGACATGCATGCATGTCTAACTTAGAGCAACTCCAAGAGACTCTCTAAATTCATCATAATTGCTAGTTTTAGAGATTTTGATTAAAAAGTTACCTTCCAACAGCTTCTTTATTTTGTTTTGTAAACATAGCCACTCTCTATTCCGGATTTTTCGTTCTTCAAATATAGAAAAGAGAATAGCTTTTCAGAGTGCACACAATATATAGAAAAACTGTTGGAAAACGGAAACATATAGAAAACGATTTTTATACAAATGACTCTCTAAATGATGATTTAGAGAGTGGGATTTAGAGAGACTCTTGGAGATGCTCTTACAACTGCAAATCTCTGGCGGCCCTGCGATTCCCTCTGTTTTAAATCTCTGTTCATAGATCTGCATGTCCAAGCAACAGGATTGCAACCCACCCTCAAAGGAAAGAACAAACATAAACCCAGGAAAATAAAAACGGGCCCGCTTGATCAGACAACAGACGCATGCTTCAAAATACACATTCTGAAGTAAGGAAGGCCTCATACTAGTTCAGAGAAGCCAGCCAAAATTTCTTTCAGGCTTACAGATAATCCGGCCATAGCTCCAGCCACAAGTTCTTGCCAAGGCTGTTGAACTGGGACTGGGAGTTTTGGACTGATACAAGATAGTCACTAGAGTCGCAGCCATGAGCCCATGACTGTTGCGTAACACACAAAGGTAATCTGAAATATTTCAGCATGTGCCATACTCATCTCTGTCCATGGCGTCCGCGTATCTGACTGGACTGTGAGGATCGGAGCCAAGGAAGGCACAGCTGGAGGAGCGGAGGACACCTCAGTTCACAGGGTTCAGATACTAGGCCAAGAATGCAACGCGCGAGCGAGCACACGCACGCGCTCTCCTGCCGTTCCCAGATCACAGCACCCATTCACTAGAGCTGTACCGCCGCGACGGCTGCCTGGGCCGTGCCGTCCGTCTCGGGCTCGGGCTCGGTAGAGGAGGATCCTTCTGGTTTCCCGCGGGCAGCTGGTCGCTCGTGGCCATGGCTCCTCCAGGTGTGTTCGTATCGACGAGCTCCTGCTCCGTCTCCATGGACCGCGACGGCGTCTCGCTCTCGCTGGCCACGGGCTCTGCTGGTGCCGGTGGAGGCTCCTGGGCAGCCGGTTGCTCGCGGGCCGTGGCGGCTCCAGGTGGTGGTGATGGGTTGGCGTTTGTGGCGATAAGGGCCGCCTGCTTCTGCCGCTCACCAGCCTTGATCCTCCCGCGCCCGCGCCGCGCGGACACGCCCCGGCGACAGAAGTAGGCGGCGGCGGCGCACAGCAGCAGCGCCACCGCCACGGCGCAGCAGGCGGCGGCGGCGGTCCGGATCGACGGCAGCGTGAGCGCGACCTTCCGGGCCACGCCCGCGGCGAGGCGGCGGATGAGGTCGAGGGCGCCCGCCCGGCAAGCCGAAGCCAGCATCTTCGCCGCGACGTGCCTCTTGGTGGTCGGCAGCGGCACGCGCCGGCGCCGTGACTGCGACACGTCCACGGCACCCTCCATTAGTTAGGGTAATTACACGGAGTAATATAAGTACACGACGGGCTCTAGAAGACCTCGCTTGGTTCTTCTGTTCTGTCGGTCTCGGTCCCGTCCCTGTGCATGTCCGGATCGGAGATATATGTACCCGCGTGCCGTGTCGATCGTCCTCGGCTTGGACTCGTGTTACGGTGGCGTAATCACGAGACACCAGGGCATCCGGGGCCAAGCCCAAGCCATATCCGTGTCGGACTCGGGTTCGGCACTGAGCATGATGAAATCGCGTTCGGTTCGTCATTAGTACGAGAGGGAGATGAGAAGAAGCTAGCTAATATGCCCCGTTTAGAAATGCGTGGTTGATTTGGATTCACGAAAATTTACTGTTACTATGAACCCTTTTTTTTTTACTGCGTGGATGATGCAGGCGCATCGCATTTTCCGTAACTCCCTCGCGAATCGAGTCTCCACGACTGTACAAAGAGGACTCTGTCTCCTTAATGCAGTGGAAGGTATTGGAATAGAAAAGGTCTCTCAACTGATCACATGCCATGTTAGTTACTGTGCGCTGAAATTGTAAAGCTGGCAACCCAGCAACCAGCATACACACAAATAGTGTTTTCTATACAAAGTTCTTTGGTCCAAAAATATGTATTAACAATTAATTTAGATGGACACATACCATGTCACATATAAACAATATAAACAATAAGCCACAAGTGTAAAGGGTGGATATGTGAGCGCTGATTGGCCAAGAAGAAGAAGCAATACATAAGTATTATTCGTAAAGGCAATATCTCTACACACCACAGCTACTGCAGTAGATTATGGACAAGTGTGTCAACATAGCTAGGCGGCAGGCAGCCTCTTCAGCAACAGAGAGTTTGCCCAAAACAAATAATGAAGATAGTGCGAAGGCAAGGACGTAAATTCAAGAGTAGACTAATTGAAACCTCACCAGAAAGGACGAAGGAGATGAAAGAACTAAACTAAGACTTCCTAAAGGGTACACAATTATACGCAAAAATTATCGGCATTGAGGTCTAAGTGTAGAATATCTGTGAAATAAACACTTGGGGGAGGGGGCGCGGCCCTCTCCAACGACCGAATCCTGAAAGAAGAGGCAGACCACATAGAATTATAGATGATTGGACCTCTGAAAAAATAATGCTCGTGGGACCTATCTATAAATAGAAAAATATATTTTTCTGTTTGCATGCAAAATCTTGCGGTGTGCGGCGAATCACCGGTGAGCTAGGGAACTTCTAAGTACTGGGTCAACTCATTATTTTACTAGCTAGGAACCCAACCCAAAATGAGATTCGATTCTTCTCTCTCTTCGAGAAACCGCTAGTCATGAAATTGATTTTTTTCGTTCACCAGCTCCAGTCACGACTAAACGCACCCAGGCAGAGAACGTTGCAATTTGCAGGAACGACAAGCAAGCAAAGCAGCAACGTACATGTCGAACACAGCCGGAGAGGAGCGGTCTCATCATGTACGTACGTGCCAGGGAGTCACAAACTCAACTCACAAACTATACTGTTGTTCATGATCTTTCAATTCTGATTTACAAGATCGGAGAGACAAATTAAAGAACACGTAAAAATTGCAAGCTTGTGTCGGCCAATGCAAGTGCCAACTAATGCAAGCTTGTACGTACTACGTAGTATTTACCAAATATATATATATATCATCTATCTAGCTACCACATCCTAAAGAACTACGGAGTTCAAGCAAGCTACGGACGAGCGATCGAGGGCGTCGTCGGTGCCGTCGCGAGGCTGTTAATCGTCGGCGCCTTCGATGAGTAGCGTCGCCCTGCTGAAATACGCGCCCCAGCCTAAGGAGGAGGCGCCGGCCAGCAGCCCGGCGCAGCACGCGGCCGGAACGCGAGCGGGAATCGTTACCGGACATGGACACCGGCGGCGAATCGAAGTCTCCTCGGACTCGATGTGTCTATGCCGATTCTCGCCCTGTTCGCCCGGATAGTTTCCAGCCATCCAGCAGTGTTTTTCTCTCAGTAGAAACTAGCACCAGGCACCAGCCACCAACCAGCCAGCAGTGTTTTTCTCTCAACAAAAACCAGCACCAGCTACCAGCTAAATGAACAGGACGTCTGTGACGACGGAGATGTGCTTGACCGGGCGCGCATTGCGTTGACGAAGCATGCTACCGTTCACGGCATCAGTTGACCGCGAAAACTCATCTAATAATCGAACTGATCTTGTTTTCGAAGCAAGGAATGTTTCATTTTACCTAAACAAGGACACACGTGCCATTACGAAAAAAAGGTAGTAACTATGTACTCGACGAACTGGTTAAGACAGAGCTAAGCAGCTGTTTGGCCCCGGGTCCCGAGAGCATCCATGTCGATCGCCTTGCCGAAGACGACTTGCACGGCAGCTTCGCTTCTCTGCTGCCGAACACTTTGATGTTCCTCGCCTTCCAGATACTCAAGTGATTGAAGCATTATACTGTATCAATTCCCCCCTTTCCAATCTGCTGTTGTTCCCGCCCAATTTCATCCGATGGAGCCCTATAGGCCTAGACATGACACAAGATGGGCTATAGGTCGGCCCATTTCAGGTATGGCGCGAGCCCACTAAAAGCCGCGGCCTCCCAAGACTTTTGGACTCCTCATCACTCACGCCGGCCCTAAAAATTAACCGCCTCTCTGTGTCACCGCCGTCGCGGCGGAACCACCCGACACATCACGCACCGCCACCGCCACCGCCACGCCACCGGTCTCTCTTCTAGTCTTCCTCCGCCGGCGACGGCCCCTACGCCGCTCCCCCTCAAGTTCCCCGCCCGTCTCCTGCTCCTCCGCGGCCACCGCACCGGGCGGAGATGGCGCGACCCGATGAGTTCAAGCTCGCGCTCTTCAACATCGGCGGTTTCCTGGCGCTCGGGGCGGCGTTCCTGCTCCTGGGCCTGGTCACCCCCGCCATCACGCCGCGGTACCAGGCGGTGTGCTGGGAGACCGCCGCCCTCGG
Organism: Echinochloa crus-galli; assembly: GCA_900205405.1. Lineage (NCBI taxonomy): Eukaryota > Viridiplantae > Streptophyta > Magnoliopsida > Poales > Poaceae > Echinochloa > Echinochloa crus-galli. The sequence continues at coordinate 641,775 of OAMR01000324.1, forward strand.
CTTCGTCGCCGCCGCCGTCACCGTCTGGAGGCACCCGGTCGTCTGGCTCCCCGTCGTCCGCTGCTGGTACAACCGGCTGAGGAGGCAGAAGGCCAGGTCGGCGCCTCATCACTGAACACTGATCGATGCGTGCCTGCCTACAGATAGCTATACGACTACAGATTGGAAAATAAGTGTTGTTTCAGATTGGAAGTCTGGGTGCTTTGATGATTGCGCGATTTCTGTCCGGCGCTTGAAGATAAGTATGTGGGTGTGTTGATGATGTGCAGAATGGTGTGATTTCTTGATTGGATATTGTTGGCCATATCAATATCATGCGACAATGTCAGAGTCTTTGCAGCAAGTTTCAGCCTGGCTTTTGTGACTCCCGCAATGTAATGTGGCTCTTTACTGCTTCGCTGCTGATTCTGAAGACCTATGTGGCTATGTGTCTAATCTGAATGGGTCAGATTGCCATTTCTATCATCTTTTGTTGTCGTGCTGATGTGAAGATAGCAACCAAACAAAATTTCGACTTCCCGTTACCTAAAGAAGAAACATATTATTCAGATTGATTGAAACATCTTTGAACCGTCATGATTGTTATGGTTAGGATTATTACAGGGTTTAGAACAGTCCCAAGGTTACACACGCTGACAGGACTAGAACAATCATAAACCTTCTCGACTGTTCTATCTTCAGTGCTTTACTCTGTACTCCGAGTGACTTTTTTCAGTGTCCGTGTCTTGACGCCTGGATCCGTCTTTTACCAATTTCGAGTGTCAACAGATACATGGAAATTAACAAAATAATGCAACAGCAAAATGATACGATCCTACAGTTACAAGCGATCGATGTAATTACAAGGTGGTGGAGTAAGGATCTGAGTGCCTGATCGATATGAGAGACGGGCAGCAGGAGCACAGTCTGAGCATCAAAAGTGCGAGCGACGACCAAGCTAACTTTCACTCAGTTCTACTTGGGGGTGGGACTGGGACCAGATCGCAGTTCACCGGCCGACTCAACGTCTAAAACACAGGTCGCTGCAAAAGAAGGCGGCGGCGGCGGACAGAAAGGCGCAGCCCGCGGCGATCCACAGCGTGACCCTGAAGTCGCTGGTCCTGCCGGCGGCGAGCGAGCCCCACAGCGCTAAGATGACGCCCAGGCACACGAGACCTACGTTAATCGCCACGCTCACCTTGGGCGTCAGCACCGCCCCGTGTCAAACTCTTTCCTGCTGCGCCAAATTAAAGGCTATCTACAGCTAGCAAAAGCAGGCTGCTGTGCACAGGCTGGTTCGCAGCTCGCCGGTGGACTCCAGGTCCAAGGCAGAGTGCATCTCCGCCAGGGCCCGCTTCAGCTTCCTGCGCATGCGTAGGATCCGGCAAAGGTAGGCGCCGCCGAGCAGGAAGCAGAAGCCGACGAGGATCCACAACGCGATGCGGTCCGGCTTGGACTGGCTGTGGTCGAGGACGGCCTGTTGGAGGAAGAGGACGCCCGTGCACGTGATCGCCACTACCTTAACGATGTCCCACTTGGTCGGCCCCTGCCGCCGCAGGAGCTCCTCCGTCTGCGACCTCATCTCCTCAAAGTGCGGCGGCTGCTGCTGCGCCGCCGCCGCCGTCGCCATGGTGATCCTTCGCTTTTGTTGCTGCGCGCGCTGTGTGCCAGCCCCGACTACACGGGGCGCCCGCCTGCGTATATTTATCTGTACACGAATACGGTTGCGAGAACCCGACACCGATTCGGTCAGGATGCCGAAATCAAAACCCGGGTCCGATCCTTTTGCACACGCTGACACGCAGCACGAAGCAAGCGGTTCACTGTCCAGGTCGGACTCGGCCTGGCTCTCCTGCTACTGCTATGGGCCGTGTTCGCGGGGCAAAAATGGGCCGAGTGAGCGACCGATTATGGAGTGCGTGCTGGGCTACCTGATGGGCTCACCGATCTGAGCACTCGACGTGTCAGGTGGAGCGGTCAGCCGGCCGATAGGCGATAGGGGAACGGGGAGCCTCGCCTCGCCCTCCGGCGCCGCCGCGGCGATCACTCCACTACACCCAACTTGCCTCCTCCTCCTCCTGCTCCTCCTCCCACCGGCACGTCTGCTTCACCACCGCCGCGTCCTAGCTGCCGTCACCTCGCGCCCATGCGCTCGCCCGCCGCGCCATCTCTCGCGTCCGAGGCCGCGCGCGCTCCAGCCGTTCGACGAAACGCCGCTTAGCCACTGACGCGTCCGCTCGGCGCGCCTCCAGCTTCCCCCGACGCCCCGGAGAGCCTAGGCCCGGGAGGGAGGGCCGCCCCGCGCCGCCCATGTCCATCGCGAAGCGCTACGTGCTGCGCCTCTTCATCTCGCTCAAGTACGTGACGGCGAACGTGGTGGACCGACAGAGCGGCCGCGTCGTGACGACCGCCTCGACCGCGGAGCGGCCGCTGCGGGACGGGCTGGAGTGCGGCCGCGCCTGCAACGCCAAGGCGGCGGCTGCCGTCGGGGAGGTGCTCGCCATGCGCCTCAAGGTGGACGGCCTCGCGCGGGAGCCCATACATGCCGACGCGGCCAAGGAGGTCGCCAAGAAGGGGTTCAAGAACCAGACCAAGGTCTGGGCCATCCTCAACGCCCTGCGCAACCACGGGGTCAACCTCCACATCGACGACGATGGAGACCACAGGCGGCACGTCTGAAGCAGCCATAAGTTCACCAGTTTGTCCCTTGAACTCTCTCAGGCTTTACTGTTTCTTTAGTCTAGAATATGTGTGCTTGTTCCAAGCTCCTAAATGTGTATGACAGTATGAGGCTGAATTGAAGTTTGAAAATTCTGTGTGTGGCAGGATTCACTGCTGAAGCTTCTGTGAGATTTTTCACTTCGATATATCTCTCAGTTGCTTAATTGAACCACCTAAAGGGAATATGTGGGAGGAAATGAACAAGCAAATTTCACCAAAAGAAGTTATTCGGAAAAATTTCACCAAAATTACAGGCAGGATAATTGCCCTAGTGGGATGGAATTTACATCCAATGGTGTTTTGGTAGATCCAACAAGGTTACACAGGTTTTATAGATACATTAAGACTTCAAGAACTGATAAGTTTTACTTGCCAGGTGGCACCACAAGTAAATCACAGAGCAACTTCATAAAACAATGGTGCTACGGTGACAACTAGCAGGATGCTCACAGAAATAGAATGGCTGCATAACTTTACTTGCTACGTGCTAAAATGGTGACTGACTGAATGCCTCAAGGCTCTTATATGCTTTGAGCTGATCCAAGGCACTATCCAGCAGAGCCTTCTTAGTGCTGCTGATCACTTTCCTTGACTGTTTGAGCTCACTCTTGGCTGCTAACAGCTCATTCTCCAGGTTCTTGATCTTCAGCTCATCCCTGACCTTCTCGAGGCCCCTGATCTTCTCCTCAATCAACTGTAGGCTATAATCATCTGGCTGAATTCCTGGTGGCGGTTGAGCCCAGTACATCTCATCTTGTAGTGGTGGAGCGGAGGGTGTAGTGTGCCAAGCATTTGAACTGCTTCCTAGGACCACTACCATTTTCTGCAACAAGCAGGTGTTAGTTTTTTCTGCGAACAAAGTAGAGTGTTAGTTTCATTTATGGAAATCATGATGAAACATGATCTATTTTAACTCACTGTACTGCTAAAATATGACTAACTGTTCAGTGTTTGTCCTGTAGCTTGTCAGATTTGACATGGGGTTTTCAGTCCTGTAGCTGTACATTATTCCCCCTTACAGTTTCCAGCAGCCACCAAAGTGTATTAAGAGACATTCATCTGGGAAATTGAAGATATCTCTATTATTATACACGAAGTACCTGCTTGTGGTTCTCAGTTGCTGGATCAGGATGGACAACTCTGACACTTTTCTTTGTTTTCATCTTCAGCCAGTGGCAGACCTCTGTTGGATCGACCTTCCCGACCACGGTGACGATCCCAGTGTCAACATCCCCCACAGAAGTTTCGATTCCTATGGCGCAACAAAGCAAAATATCTCAATAGTGGTTAGCAGAATTTCCAGAGACAAAGTAAAGGAGATGAGTAGTCAGCAGCGCTGTACCCCCGAAACTCCCGATGGACGCCATGGCCTTCTCGACTTTCTCGACGCAGCCGATGCAGCGGCAATGCATCTCAACCTGGAGAGTGACTCGCTTGGTCCTCTCCTGTGAACCAAATCCACATGTCACTCCTGTCGAAAAGAACCAGTATAGAGAGATAAGAAGGTGAATCCCCTCACCGTCCCCATGGTTGAGTCTTGATTCTCTTCGGCGATGCTGTTCGCCGGCGGCAGCGATCAGAGTCTGGACTACCAGTGAATAGGGTCCTTTAAATAGACGCTTCAGGTGTTGACTGGTGAGTGTGTGGCGCTTGTTGCTTCGTTCGTTGGTCAGCTGCCAGTTAATGGGAAGGGAGCAGAATTCCATGCGGTTTTTTGAATCAGAGGAGCCACCGGTTTGTATGCTCGATTGACCTGACCGTGTACAGTTTCACACTACCTGGTGTTTCGGTCAGTGAATCCTCCTGTTATACCTGATCGTCACGAAATTACATGACTCGTGACATCCTAGAGACCGTGTGTGTTAGCAGGGAGAAATGCGGTAGACGTGTGTGCCTCAAAATTCTACTAACTTTTCATCTGGCATCAGATACATAATATTAGTTGTTCGAGAAAAAGGTACATAATACTAGTGGTTATTTTACACTACGTATAGTTGTTTGCGTTTCTTTTGTGATGTTTGCCCCGGGTGTAATTCTCCAATGCATGATGAGCTCCTTTGATCGTGTCAGATGATCGATTCTCCTTTGTTCCATCGCCCACACCTCTGCTCAGCCTGCGTTATGCGCAAGAGATTTTTTTTTTTTTGAGAAAGACGTTATGCGCAAGAGATGATGGGCATAGGCCTCTGATCTTGGACAACTGATAAAGGAATTTGGCCCATAACTACTCGTGCACAGAACGTTTCGGCCCAATAAGACATAACACAGCGGCCTCTCGCTCCTGAGGGATATTTAACTTTTTACCATTATACCGGATGACCACTCTCCAAATAGCACTCTTACGAATGCCAATACAATTTTAGCATCTGAGTGATCAGAGCGATACAATTTTACCATATTTTGTCACGTGGCACTCCACATCAGCTGTCCAGCGGGGCGAGGGAGGGGAAATGACGGACACGCCCCTGGTGCTCCCTCGCTCTCTGTTCCGGCCGGCGATCCTCCCGTCGCGATTCGTCCGCGCCGCGCGACGGAGGAGCCCGGCGGTCCGCGCCGGCACTCCACCACCATAACTCCCGCCCAACGCCACCAACGCCTGACACCGACAATCCACAACCGCCCGACGCCCGACGTGGCCAACCCGCGTCCCGCCCCACGCCCGACGCGTACGCGCCCAACGCCACCAACGCCCGGTCATCACCGGCGGTGAAAGCCGCCACCAGGAGGTTCCCCACGACGAGCCATACACCCGCCGCCGACTTCCTACCTTGCGCCGCCGCCGGAGAGCCGGCGAGCTCAACGCCTAGGAGCTCTGCAGCTTGTTTAGAGGAAGAAGAAGGAAGGTTTGCGTTTAGGCTCCTGAAGAATACTATAACTTTTAGCTTATTCCATGTGTCTTGCGGACCTTGCGAAAAACCCCTTACATCTATTAGGTTCCGCACAACCAGATCCAGGCCATGAAATTTTTCAGATCTAACCCTAACATTTAACCTTTTTACGTCCACTATTTGCGTCAGGGGCAAAGCCGTCCTTTTTCCTTCGCTTGCCACGATGGCCAGCTGATCTGGAGTGCCACATTGCCAAATATGGTAAAATTGTATCGCTTTGATCACTCAGATGCTAAAATTGTATTGACGTTCATAAGAGTGATATTTGGAGGGTGGTCATGCGGTATAATGGTAAAAAATTAAATATCCCGCTCCTGATGGACGACGAGGGACGACACCGGGAAAGGGGAACGGAAAAAGCGCTGTCAAAATGTCTCGCCGGCGGCGAGGAGGCTCCGATTCCGACGGCGACGACGACAGCTTCCTCTACCGCTACCCGCTCCCCTCCGCCGCCGCCTCAGCAAGCGCTTCCGCGGGAGGCGGCGGCAGGCCCCGGGGCGGGGGTAGCGGCGGAGGCGGGGGGTCCGGTGGCCTCGCGCCGTCCAAGTCGACGGTGTACGTGTCCAACCTGGACTTCGCGCTCACCAACTCCGACCTCCACCTCCTCTTCTCCCGCTTCGGCCGCGTCGCGCGCGTCACCGTCCTCAAGGACCGCGACTCCCGCCGCAGCCGCGGGGTCGCCTTCGTCCTCTTCGTCCGCCGCGAGGACGCCGCCGCCGCGGCCGCCGAGATGCACGGCAAGGTGCTCAACGGGCGCACGCTCTCCGCCTCCATCGCCGCCGACAACGGCCGCGCCGCGGAGTTCATTCGCCGCCGCGTGTACCGCGACAAGTCGCGGTGCTACGAGTGCGGCGAGGAGGGGCACCTCTCCTACGAGTGCCCCCGCAACCAGCTCGGGCCCCGAGAGAGGCCCGCACCGTCTAAGAAGTCGCGCCGCGGCGGCGGCGGCGGTGGTCGAGGGGGAGGAGGAGTTGCCTGGCACTCTGACGACGAGGAGGAGGCCGCCGCCGCGGCATTCGAGGACGACAGGTGGGCGTCGGTGGTGGATACGAGGGGAGAGGAGGAGAAGGCGGCTGGGAAGGAAGAGAGGAAGGCAGAGGCGGCGAGGAAGGAGAAGAGGAAAGGCTACTTCAGCGACGAGAGTGACGAGGAAGACGACTAAGCCAGTGTATCCTGCTAGCCTTCTTGTGATTTGACTAGACATTTAAGGAGATCAACAGCTGTTCACACCAATAATGATAAGCTTAACAATCACAGAAACAATACAGTCACAGGACGATGTTTCTAACAAGTAATCAGCCATCAATTAACTTGTGAAATAGTATACAAACACTAACTGTTGATCTCCTTAAATGTCTAGTCAAATCACAAGAAGGCTAGCAGGATACACTGGCTTAGTCGTCTTCCTCGTCACTCTCGTCGCTGAAGTAGCCTTTCCTCTTCTCCTTCCTCGCCGCCTCTGCCTTCCTCTCTTCCTTCCCAGCCGCCTTCTCCTCCTCTCCCCTCGTATCCACCACCGACGCCCACCTGTCGTCCTCGAATGCCGCGGCGGCGGCCTCCTCCTCGTCGTCAGAGTGCCAGGCAACTCCTCCTCCCCCTCGACCACCGCCGCCGCCGCCGCCGCCGCCACCGCCGCCGCGGCGCGACTTCTTAGACGGTGCGGGCCTCTCTCGGGGCCCGAGCTGGTTGCGGGGGCACTCGTAGGAGAGGTGCCCCTCCTCCCCCTCCCCTCCGCCGCCGCCTCAGCAAGCGCCTCCGCGGGTGGCGGCGGCAGGCCCCGGGGCGGGGGTAGCGGCGGAGGCGGGGGGTCCGGTGGCCTCGCGCCGTCCAAGTCGACGGTGTACGTGTCCAACCTGGACTTCGCGCTCACCAACTCCGACCTCCACCTCCTCTTCTCCCGCTTCGGCCGCGTCGCGCGCGTCACCGTCCTCAAGGACCGCGACTCCCGCCGCAGCCGCGGGGTCGCCTTCGTCCTCTTCGTCCGCCGCGAGGACGCCGCCGCCGCGGCCGCCGAGATGCACGGCAAGGTGCTCAACGGGCGCACGCTCTCCGCCTCCATCGCCGCCGACAACGGCCGCGCCACGGAGTTCATCCGCCGCCGCGTGTACCGCGATAAGTCGCGGTGCTACGAGTGCGGCGAGGAGGGGCACCTCTCCTACGAGTGCCCCCGCAACCAGCTCGGGCCCCGAGAGAGGCCCGCACCGTCTAAGAAGTCGCGCCGCGGCGGCGGTGGCGGCGGCGGCGGCGGCGGCGGTGGTCGAGGGGGAGGAGGAGTTGCCTGGCACTCTGACGACGAGGAGGAGGCCGCCGCCGCGGCATTCGAGGACGACAGGTGGGCGTCGGTGGTGGATACGAGGGGAGAGGAGGAGAAGGCGGCTGGGAAGGAAGAGAGGAAGGCAGAGGCGGCGAGGAAGGAGAAGAGGAAAGGCTACTTCAGCGACGAGAGTGACGAGGAAGACGACTAAGCCAGTGTATCCTGCTAGCCTTCTTGTGATTTGACTAGACATTTAAGGAGATCAACAGCTTAGTGTTTGTATCTATTTCACAAGTTAATTGATGGCTGATTACTTGTTAGAAACATCGTCCTGTGACTGTATTGTTTCTGTGATTGTTAAGCTTATCATTATTGGTGTGAACAATGCCCCTCTGGTTTGCTACTACGGCTTGTTGATAAAGTGGCCATTCCGAAAGGAAATAGTTAATTGCTTGTCAATTTTGGATTTAGTAATCAAATGCTTTTCAGCGCTGCTGGCCATCCTACTTATATTGCCTGTACCCTGACTTACATTATTTTGTTAAGGACTTCATTTTGCTTCAGTAGCTTGTTACCAACTTGAACCTCTTAATTACGCCTCTTGTAACATTGTATTTTGAATTATTTCTCTCTCTTCTGATTAAATTTTCAATACATCACTAAGGTCCATTTTTTGCAATAAATCACTGCATACTGCCGAGACTATAAATGCATCATATTTTGGTTAACTTAGGGTACAACTCAGCTTATACCTCAAACAGTCTCATATCTGAATACATACTTTTTAGTTGCTATCATTTAAGGAATAGATAAAGTTCATTCATACAGGTCTTACATTTCATCATGTGTTGAAAATGTTGTGTTCTGATAGACTGATGCCATTTCTTTAAACCTGATAGACTGATACCATTGTGTTTCTGTTGCAATTTCTTGCTTCTAGTGGATCACAGGACTGTTTTCACTTTTCTTGATACAACTACAATTACAAACAGGTAGTTAAATTTATTTCTCAATAAAGAGATCAAAACATCTCCATCTTGAATGTTGAAACATAGTTAGATCCTGGAATATTCAGGACTTTATGGTATGCATTATACAGTTAAACAAAGCTGAACATTTGATTTTTCTTGTGGCACTGTTAGTTGGTTACTACATTCTTCGTGTTTATGAGTAGGGGAATGTTATTTAGGACAATTACTGCAAATGTTGTTGCAATTAAAAAAATCACCATTGTCACAGGTACTTTTCTGGAAGCATGTAGAATCAATGACGTTGAGAATGGTCGGAATAGACAATTTTGGTTCCTATGCCTTAAGCTTGACCAGCAACTCTATCCTGTCAGGAATACAAGATTCTGAAACTTGTTGTACATATCCTGGTTTGGAAGAAAAGTGTGAATCTTGGAACAGTAAGTATGGACTCCAGATGTCAGTGTTTGGGATGCTTTCCAGGATTTGGTAGGGAGGTGAATATCAGCACACTTGAGTCTTGACCGCTAGGTCAGGACCAGTAGTATTGTTTCTTGTGCAAGAGTTTTGACTGCAGGAATATTGCAGATCATTTTGGTCAATAGAAGAAGTCTAAACAAGGAGCAAAAGACATACACTAGACACGTTTTTGAGCATCTTGGGTCTTTTGAGTTGTTAGTTGCTGTTACATATGCAGTCAATTAGTTGCCTGCCTCATACTATACTTTCATCTTCAGAGATTAACGTCTCAATTCTAGAAGGGGTTTATTAGTCCCTGCATTTGAAATATGCATGATATGGTTGGCACGATATTCCTTCTGCATTATTTGACTATACCAGTTCAAAACGTCGAGGCATATATCTGATGTGAACCTCAGTGAAAGAATGTATCCTTTAGATTTTGCTTGATCTGCGTGGCATGCATAAACACAGTAAGCTTTTTCTACCCATGTATATTTCATTTTCTAAGCTGCATACATTATATCCTGGTTGTGGTATAATTTATATCATTAGCAAGGATAACACTAAATAAATTATTACCGGTGAACTTGAATTAAACAATGTTGACACAAGTAGCCTTTGTGATGTGATTTTGGCATTTGTTGTTTTCATGTGCTAGTTATTAGAGTGGTAACATAATCTATTTTTTGGAGATACTTGACAATTGACATGCCAAATGGTTGAGCAAATGAAAGCTTCTTAAACAAAAACAGTCTGTAATGTCCACAGAAGCAGATATTCTTTCCAAAGAGGGCCATCATGTAGCATGAGTATACCATACAATTCTCTTCTTAATTTTTTAGAGTACAAACAAATTGAACAAACTAATATCCTATCATCCTATTTCTAGAACTAATCCTTGCTGCAGAAAATTGCAATTTCAGAAGCAGAACTTCATGTCCATTGAACAGAGCATGCTGGTCACTCAGGCGATGGAGGAATTCTGTAATGTTGTCGTAAGAACTTTTGTGGCAGATCAATTATCCGAAAGAAGCCATCAAGGATTATTGCACATCAGTGTTCCAAGAACCAAAACATACTTGGAGAGTTGGAGCAAATCTGATTTATAGATACTTCACCCTATGATCCTATCAACCCAATCAATTGCATTGCCTTTCATAGATTCAGGTGCATCAGTGAGAGTATTTACAAGCAATTCATACTTTGGTTTATCCTAATTCCTACAATTGACCTTCCCATTATCAGGTATTCTAGTTTCATTATCAGTTCCTAACCTGGCCAGCAGATCAAAGACTAATTGATCTAACAGCAGAACTGGGACGTTGTGTCACATAGTATGTTGCACAGACTACAAAATGTGGACTCTCGGTTTCCCCGGTATAAAACCAAGTAATCCAGGTAGAAATCTGACTAAACCTCATAAAGTGGTGAGGCTCATACTGTTGTCATGACAAACCAGCATGACCAGTACCGACCCTTGTAGCTGGACTAACAGCTAAATGAACTGAAATTTTGATTGTTTGGATATCTGCTAGTTTGTATACATGAAGGCACTCCTGTAAATCTGCATCGCATGTCATCAAGACCCACTCTGAATCATCATCCAAGTATTTTAAAACCAAGGAGCTTGTGTCTACTATACTCAAACGTTTTGCTATCTCATGCTTCAATTCTTGAAAGTCACACTCGGGGTTCAATCTGAATCTCACCTTTTCTGAGCCAAATGTAGCTTTTACTCTCATATTTGCTTCTGCATTCTTCTTGGGTGATGATGGGCTTCGAGAAGAATGCTGTCCACCATTAGCCTTTTCAGTAACATCCTGTAGAAGATCTATTGGTGCCTCATGAACTGAGAAATGCTCATATAGTGAAGGGTTTTCTGTTTGCAGAGTCTGAATTGGGTTGTCTTTTACAGGATTTCCTGACTTCATCAGATCAATTATACCCTGTGGTGCATGTTTTGTTGTGCCACCGCTACATGAGGGGCTTGAATCAGAATTGTGGCTGCACGAAGAGTGTGAATGTGAAGTTGATGGCACATTGCTGTTTGATTTGTGGTGTTGGTACTTGTCAAAGTTAGTAAGATTGCTCTGATTAGCTGGCGGAACGGTGACACTTCCTGACAAATTGTTTTCAGATGATACGCATGGTATAACCCGCTGGCCATCACGAAAGATCAAGAAGGTAGACCACTCTCTATGAGGTGTTTGTGAGATCCTTGTACAATGTGTTGAGCTGGAAAGATGTTTCTGCTCCATGAACCGAATCAATGATCTGTTGTAGCTTTCTTAGAGAGTGGTCTACCTTCTTGATCTTTCGTGATGGCCAGCGGGTTATACCATGCTGTCTGCATATTCTTTTGAGGGTTGTAGGGCACACTGTTGGGAGATAAAATAAGTAGTTAGTTTATTTAGATCAAGAACATATATAACATGCTGGCATAAAAGATATCCGCGCAATCTGGATATGCAATGTACACATTAAATGGATGCTGTCTGGTTCATTTTGCCTGGAAGATATAATTTTACCTTTGTTGACTCGTGAAGTTCCAAAACCATCTATTCTAATTTGGTTCTGGAAAACATCATATCATGTCACTATGATAAGTTATTTTATGGCCTTATTTTGGAAGGTATGTTTTCCCTACATGTACTTTTATGCCATAATTGTCATTAATCTCAATATGATAAGTTAGTTTGTGGGCCTAAGGTGAGAGCAGCATATTGAACATTTCAAACACTGCTATTTAGTTTAGTGTTTTGTTTTGTCCAATTGGCTTTTAGCTGTCAGCAATGAATGAGACCGTATGAGAAACAGAAACAGATCAATTCTAGACTATGTATACCGTCTGCTCAACTAGCCAACAACCATAAGGTTGGTCTGCTCACCAAATTCTAGATTACTATTATTTGTTATGTCAGTTCATGAAAGTTGACCTGCTGTGCTATACTTTGCGTGTCTATTCATGTTCATGTGCTTTCCATATATGTCTAGTGGTATACTATAAATGGGAAAGGAAACACAGATCACGATAAGGGTGATAAGAATGTTCATCTTCTGGCTATGGGATGCATGTGATGGTTGACTTCCGTATGGGAAATAATACTATCTTATTGCTTAACCAGATTAGCATGCTGGCTCGATGACTTTTATCACTATAATTAAATGACTGATGGTATATACTGAAGCAGTAAACAATCCGTAGCTGAATCTTGCGTTTATTTGATGATTCACTTACCTCCAAGGCTCCTTGCTGCATCTTTCAGGCTACCAGCGAAGTATTGCCGAAGAACCTGCAGGCTCACCATTTTCTCCGCCTTTGTACGCCTTTTTGCCTTACTGCCTTCTGCCGTTGCCTGAATACCAGATAGAGATGGACCCTGCCCTCCAGGTGAGAACATTCCATGCATTCGCAATGCAGCTAACTCTGATTCTTGCTGTGAAGTTTCTGCTAGACTTGCCCAGGAGGCCTCTCCTCTACGATCTGCTGAACTGCCACCAAAGGACAACTCCTCAACTTTGTTCTTCCCCTGAGTAAATGAGTTCAGCTCGTTCATTTCCCGCATCGCCTCGTCTTCCATCTCTTTGTCGGTAATCACACGTAGAGTTTGGCAAACACTTCTCATGGTACCTGACAAGGAGTCCAGAACTGCCTTCTGTTCCTCAAGTGCTTCACAATCTGTTGGCAGAAAGAATTCCAGCACGAAATCAGCCGTCCCAGTGCGCGTGCAACGCAATCGGATAGCCACTGCTCCTTTTAAGTCAAAGATCTTAGCATGGTGAGACAATGGATATTCCAGTTTAGTTGAGGATCCAATGTCTGGCAGGAAGCATGGCTGGTTTGTTGTGAAGGCTTTCCCTGCAACACCCTGCCCGCGCAGTAGGTGGTGCTCAGAGCAGGCATCATGGAAATCTTGCATCTTGGGTTCATTTACAAAGCATGCTTCGTCAATGGTGGAGATGCAGTAACGGTAGTTCTCATCAGAATGTCGGCTTCCCCGTTTTCCTTGCTGAGCACATGTGACCCAGGTCTGAGCTAACGGCAGCTTGTGGGTGAGACAGGCTGCTCTCAGGACTTCCAGTATCTCTGGTAAAGCATCTTTGTAGGAAGCAGCGCTGAACTGGTGGATAATCAACAAGAGTGGCCATGCAGTCATGCGAAGATATAAGTATCTTTGATTTACATCTCAATATCTTTATCTACATTTACTTCTATATTTGAGCTATTGTAGAATGAAATTTTCAAAGTTTTTTATCTTTGAAGTTGAAAGCAAATTTAAGTAGCTTTCCACATCATTCTAACAGTAAGTGTTAAATTGCAATACATATAATTTGGAATATACAGGTCCTGAGATTCTTCTTTATTTTAAAAACTGCTACATATTTGCCAAAGCTAAGTTGTGAAACAATGAACATATTATTTCTTTGCTACTCACCTGTAAGCGCGGAATGCTCGAAACTTCTGTGCTTCTCAGATTAACAGCCTGCAAAAAGACCATTGTCGTTAGGAAAGCCCAGATCTGGAAACACTCAAACCATGTTTCTACAGTAATCATTGTCATGCAGGTGCTTCATCCGTGACCAAACTGCTGTTTTTTTTCCTGCACTAATTATGCTGGTGATTTGATCTCAAACCTAACACACTTGGGACATACTGCTCTGAACTTTCAGGATTGGTGAGATCGAGGCATCACATACCTGGAGAGCACTGCAGATGGTGTTGAGCTCAGAGGTGAAGTTGAGCTTCTGCCTTGTCATGATCAGCTCGATGACGCCCAGGCAGCTGTAGCTCCCCTTCTCGAACACAGGCAGCCCCATGGTGCCGTGGACATCCAGGTACTGCGCATCCCTTACCCTGGGATACTCGTAGCTGGTGAAGTACCTGATGTCCGGCGACCACTCGGGGAGCCTACCGATGAAGACCCTCCCCGGCAACCCCGGCGAGTCCCCCGACTTGACGTCGGCCGAGAACTGGTACTTGGTGGACACCTCCCTGAACCGGATGAGGCTGTCGGAGCGGTGGTCGAGCGTGAACGGCTGGCCGCTCGTCGTCAGCACCAGCTGCCCGTCGCCGCGGTTGACGGGCACCCAGAGCTGCACGAGCACGTCGCCATCGCTCTGCGTCTCCCGGATGTAGGACAGCGCCTGGCTGAACCGCTCCCGGACAGAGGAGGGGCTCGCGCCGCCCGTCTGAATCCACCAGCTGGTGTTCGCGGCCTGCGCCGCCGCCGCCGTCGTCGTCACGGCGGTCGCCGTCACGTCCGCCGGGAAGAAGGCCGCGGGTGGGGGAGACGCCAGCGAGTTGGGCGAGCGGGAGACCACCTCGAACCAGCCGTTGTCGCCGGACAGGAGCTGCTCGAGAAGGTCAAGGTCCACGGCCGCCGCGCCTTCGGATGGGGTGCGAGCCTGCAGGGAGACGCTCGGCCGGGGGTCTCCTCCTCCCTCTTCCATGCAGGTAACGCTTTCAGGATCTGATCACACAGTTCATCACCACACCACTGCATCTATCAGTTATAATAATCACAGAGCCTCTTCAAGCTATAATCATGGTAGCAATAGATAACAAGAAAGATTGAGCATGCAAGTCACAGCACTTCACTTCTCCCCTGCCGGAGATGGAGAGGTAAGCCTCCATGCACATCTGGGCTAGGATTAAGAAACCATCGGGACATGAGAATCTTTGGGAGATTTTTGTGTGTTAGACATGCATCCCTCTGGATTGCAGGGTGTGGGTCGTAGGGAAGAACACATCTTTTTCTGCGGAAAGCAAGCAACGAAAGAGATTGATAGAGAGGTATAGCAAGCAGCTCACTGGTAATCACACGACTGACGCCTCCCTTCTTGTCATCAAAAAGGGCACTGGCTCTCGTCTCCTCCTCCAGGCTAGCTTGGTGCTAGCCTCCACCAAGTAGCTCTGCGCTGCTCAGCTCACCTCACCGCCGGAAAAGGCTGGGTGCTCTACCACAGCATCTAGCGGATCCTGCTGCCGCTGTAAGACGGAAAGGAGAACAAGAAATTTTGCTTGGCCTGGCCTAGTTTGGTTTTGCCCTTGTTTTTCTGGCTTTGTCGTAGCAACAAAGCCTATGTGGGCCCACCACTGCAATTTTGTTTTTCTTTATTTGTTAGAATCTTTCCCTCTCACGGGGGCCCCAGCTGCACCACGCAGGAATCCAACCATACCCGCTTCCATATTAAAGTCAACTTGCAGGGGTAATTATTCAGCCTGAGAAGGATTCTTTGGCACGAATCCTCTCTTTCACAATACCACGGGTGGTTGAGATTTTCTTTAAAAAAACAAACAAACATGAGTGGTTTGCGAGGTGAGGGAGGAACCGGGGAAGGCTGTTTTTTTATTTTTCAGGTGAACCATTTACCAGTTGCTCTGATTCCCAAACTGTCCATTCATGTTGTGTTGTCAAAGTACTCCCTCCGTCCTATTATATAAGGACCTGGAGGGTTCAAATTTTGTATCAAAATATAAGGTCCTGGAGGGGATAAGACAAAACTAAATAGGGTTGGTGGGTAGGTGGAGAGTTAGTGGGTAGTGTAAAATGAGGGGTATAGATGTCATTTCTCCTGTATGTTATTTTTTGAGTTTGAATGCTTCAGGACCTTATATTTTGGGACGGATGGAGTAGTATAATTTTTAGGAATGTGTAGAAAAAAGTTACTTGTTGCAACTATTGCTGATAGCTCACACATTCATTTGTCCATTTCTAGTTCTGGGGCCACAGGGCACAGGCAAGACCACTGAAATGAAGGCAACAGGACTAACCCCAACATTCGCCCTGTTCGTTTGGCTGGTGGCTGGTGGCTAGCGCTGGTTTTTGATGAGAGAAAAACACTGCTGGCTGGTTGGTGGCTGGTGGCTGGTGCTGGTTTTTGCTGAGAGAAAAACACTGTTGGCTCGCTGGAAACAATCCAAACGAACAGGGCTGTACTGATTGAAGATTCTAGCATATATTGGTGTAGGGCCAACAAAATTTTGTCCTCACCACTCAAAGAACGGCGAACCACAGATTCCGGGACAACTGCTTCAAAAAAGGTAGGAGTTTTAGCATATAATGTTCCCACTTTCATTTAAAAAATAATGTTCCCACTACCATGTACATGATTCTATCTAACAGAAGAATTCATATAAGAAAAAAAAAGAGATCAGCCTCTCTCAAACTTAAGGGCTTGAATTCTCTTTGTCATGAATGATTACATGTTTACTTTAAAACAAATGAATGATTACATTTTACCATCAGTGATCTAGTTTGCTTCTAAATTAAATATCCCCAACCTAAAAGGAACCACTTTTTTTCCCAAATACTTATGTAACAATTCTTCAACACTTCAGGTAAAAAGATTTTACTCAAAAGAACACCACGTACTTCAGGTAAAATGAGAAGCAAAATGGCGAAACTTCATATTAAACCACGATACAATTATGAGTTGTGGGGCTACCTTGCACCAAATTTGTTTTAACGGAATACACTTTATGAGCTCAACAATATTCCTAGAGATCATAGAAGCACTTGCTTATTTAAATATGATTTGTGCATGCTCCTAGGATTGCATCTCGTAAAGCTGCATGTGTACGGTCACTTATTCCATGACATGTACAGGAATCTTGGTGCCTCTTGGCGATGCAACAAGCCAGCACAGTACAGGTGTACTAATGTAATATAAACCTGCTTTTCTATATAGACTGAACAGTTCGATGTACGTGCTTCTAGTATTCTGACTGTGTGTTTGAGGAAATGGTATGGTTAAATCACACATCCAGATTACAGACTGAAGTTTTGTTTTAACATGTCATTCTGATTTAATCTAGCATATAAACATGGTTTTAGTTTTTGTATTCCTTCTGAGTTAATCTGTTCTCTTGTGAGAGGGCGCATCATGTGGTTGTTTATGCTGCTTGTTTGTGGCTGCATGCGTAGAGAGAGGTGCACATCGCTTGGCTCAATTGGATGAAGAGTAGAAGACACTAGTTGGAGAGTGACATCAATGATAAAGTGCAAGGCACCAAATGCTCGTCTGTGAGGTACCTTGACGTCACCCAAAAACACAAAACTAATGGAGTGCCCACTTTTCTGTGCTTGCTTTGCCTTTTCTATATTGGTTGAGTCACTGCCATGGAGCTCATTGCGAATACATCTATTTGCTAGTTGCTCATTGTTTGACCAAAAGCTTGTGTGTTCTTTAGTGGCATGCCAATATACCATCAGCACCCCTCTCCACCAGCTGGGGAGGTCTTGTTAATTCCCGCCAATTAGATACCGTTTCGGTTGTTAAAATTCTCCTGTCGGTGGGTCCCAGCCCGAGGGTCACCTAATTTTTGGGGCCCGCGAGGAGTCATCACCACCATGGATCCAGTTCGGTCTGGGAACATGTATAAAACTATATAGATTTATAATGTCAGGGTTGTTGTTTTCTAGCAATAAACACTAGTTTACGTGAATTGTTGGCTCTCTGTGCATCTTCTGCGTGTTCATCTATGATTTGTCAAGAGAGCACCATCACCGTATGATACATGATACAATTCAGTAGTGTTTCCTGATGAAGTAGTCTGATGATACCCTTATACAACAGTGAACATTTTTCTTTCGTTTTTCTTTAATTTATCAGGAGCTCTAGCTTTCACTCAAGGAGGTGAGCGTCCCGGTTCATCAAAAAAAAGGAGGTGAGCGTCCATGTCACAGCCTTGGCAGGCAGGGCCCCTACCAACATAGCAAGTGCTCAATTGCAAGAGTGAGCCGTTTTCACTGGGAACTTTGTAGAGACTAGAGAGCAGGTGGATCTGAGGGGCTCCACATTAATAATTGAGACATGCAACAGTGTGGCACGCAATCATGGATACTCGGAATCCTGACAACTAATCTGAAATCGAAATCTCGAGGCTGTACTGAACTGCATCGAACCGTGGGAATTTGAATATTCCAAGTCAAGGAAGATGGATTCATAGACGAGTACAGTTTGGGATTTGCTATGTGCACCAGGAGCAGCATCCCCGGGAGGGTAACCCACAAGGCTCGAATTCTTCTGAAAACAACGGCCGCTGAAAGTTACTGCATCAGTGTCGTTTGCCGAGCGAAAGGTGTGCTTGGAAGCTTGGTTCGGTCTCCTTGATGGCGTCGATTACTGATGTCGTGAAGTCTAAGGAAGCTGTAGATACTAGATATAATTGTAGTAGTATCTGATAAAAATATATGCCAAGGGACTTGCTGCGTTCTCAAACTTGCATAGTGCTGAACTCACCGGGGGTGGTGCTTGTGCAAAGTTTCACTAAGTGACAAAATCGCCCCAAATGTCTAGTGATCTTTCATAGAGCGCGTCATGCGAACTATTTGCTTCGGTTAACAGAATTATATTTGTGGACAAAGGTCATGCGAACTATAGTGCAACATTTCATGTTTCACCTATCACCTGTTGCGTTTTCTGACGATAGTGTAATCGCAGTCCTAATTGTTTTGGGTATTACATGTCTAGACAGTTCATACAGAAATTCAGGCATATATAATTCAGTTAGTCTTTTGTTCTTTATGACTTCCTATTTATCATGCCGCTTTGCACAGGAGCTGAGAAAGATGGTTACTTTTGACTTGTGCCCAGGTGCATCACTTTTGCCCAAACTGGATCAATATCACTCGTCAAGTTGTTCATCTCATCATCTGCAACATGGGGTGGTGATGGAAGATAGAAAAAAGAAAGAGTAGAAACAACTGTGTTTTACAGATCTATACAATGTTGGTGCCCTACTTTTTTGCTCTTCAACTCTCAATTATAACAAGTTATATAGTCTGCTGCTTGACGGGGAGCCGGAATTCAGTTTGGTGATAGCCTTCGTTAATTATGTCGACATGGTTAGTCGTAAGCATCAATAATGCAGCATATTGGCTCAAATGGTCAAATTGCCAGCAATCTCATTCTTATTTGGTACCTGATGTCCCCGCGCCACTAAACAAAAGGCAGTATCAACGAAAATATGGTACTGTCTGTATCAATGCAACACGTCAACTTGCTGAACAACATTTCTTTACCTGAAGCAGTTGCATAAACATTTCCGGAATCTTTTGTTGGTCCAACACACTTTTCTCTCCTGCTCTGGTTAGACCTTTTGAGTTCGTAGTTGCACTGATTATTATGAATAACATTATGGCCAGAGAAGGAACCGCCGTAATCAGCCATCTTAGAGTGCATCGTCACATGAGATTTCTAGAAGCTGCGCACACCATGAGAGCATAGTGCAAGTCAACCTGATAGATTCGTATATATAGCAAGGCTTTCTCTCAGAGAACACACCAATCATCACCATGTCACAACATTCAGGTGGCAATAGTTCAGAATAAAGTTCACTGAACACACCTGTTCCTCCACCTATTTGCATCAACGGGCATGGAAAGGCAGATGCATAACAAAAGGGTGCTAGAGTTTGAAATCATGGGGGATCAGTGGGTGAAAGCTTGCACAGAAGGGTGTTGTGATGGCCATAGAAGAAACTGCACTGAGCAGCCGGTCTTAGAGTTCATTGTTGCATCAGACTTCCGACAACGGTGCAACAAATAGTGGGTAAGATACCATGATAATTCTTGCACCATGAGAGCATGTTAGTCAATCTACTCTAACTCATCCGGAAGGATATACAAGGCATGTTCTCGCAGACAATACAATAATTATGACTACCACACGGCATTCTGGTGGCAAGAGTTCAGAAAAACTTCATTGGGCACCCATTATGCAGCAAAATAACCAAATCTCCCACTCCTTTTATCGGTGAGCTGGGAATGGCTGATGCTTGACAGTAGCGGGCTGAGCTGGAAATCGAGGAACATCAGTGGGTGAAAGCTTGCCCAGAACATTCAGAACTTTCATCTTCTGCAACTCCTTTCCTGGTGGGTTTAAGAAAGTAGCTGTCAAGCCAAAAGCTCATGCTTTCATAAAGAGATCCAGTCATTTGAGTAGCATAACTGAAGTAACACAGAAGTAAAACTTCAAAGCTGCAAAAATATCAGATTGCAGGTATTACCTTCCTCGATCACTAGATTGGCTGCCCGTTTCTCCAGCTCAAAAGCATGCTTACTTCGTCCAACAGATGACAAAGACCGAAGCACTACAGTTCAGCCAAAGTACACAATTTGTAAGATTAATATAACAGTTGCGGTAAACTACAATTCTTGTAAGAGAAGTAGAGAACACAAAAGATCTGTGTGACATGATTGCAGTAAATACTGAGCTAAAAGAGTTGCTTACTGCTGATATATTCTTCCTGGCCCGGCTGCTCATTGTTTCTCAAAAATGCTTGCAGCCGAAGGAATCTATCACTCCGATCTTGATTACTTGACCTTGGCGGATGAGCTCCATTAGGTGCTACAGTAGTAGCAGATACGGCACCCCTGGATGCTGCATTATTAGGCGGAACACTGCTAGATACTACATTAGCAGCAGATATAGCAGCACGAGATGCTGCGTTTGTAGCTGAAACACCGCTAGGTGCTAAATTAGCAGCTGCAGAGCTTTGAAGCACTGGAGAAGAGAACACCACATTGCGAGGTGGCAGACTAGTAGTCACATCATTAGTTGGCTGAACAGCAACCTTTCCTGGAGATTGCTTACTGCGGATATGTTCTGCCTTCCCTGATTGCTCATTATTTCTCAAGTATGCCTGCAGCTGAATAAATCTATTACTCCAATCTTGATTGCTTGATCTTGGTGGATCAGCTCGATCAGATGCTAGGGTAGATGCTGCACTGGTAGCCAAAACACTGCTAGTCGCTAAATTAGCAGCAACAGAACTTTGAAGCACTGGGGTAGAGGACACCACAATGCTTGGTGACAGACTAGTAATTACATCATTAGTTGGCCGAACAGCAACCTTTCCAGGAGATTGCTTCCCAGAAGTATGTTGAGCCGGCAAAACAGTGGATTGCAAAGCAGGGGAGGCAGTAACTGCAGCAGGAGATGCAAATCGAGGGGCAGACTGGGTGTGAGGTACATTGTTCTGACGCTCAAGACTTGGTTCCTGTGACGGCAATCCTCCTGCAACAGGTTTCTTTGTGCTTATAGAACTGACACTTTCAGCACGAGCAGAAGTGCCTCCTTTGCTTTGGTCAGGGTCAGGCCTTCTGCGTACATACACAAGATGGCCATTTGCCCCTGGATTGCCCAGCGTGTGATAGTTCGTTGGACTTAGGGGGCCATAAGGTTGTGGTCGCTTGAGGCCAACTGTAGGAGCAACTTTGTCTTTAGAAAAGGAAGTCCTGGGTTGCTCACTAACAACATTCTTAGCCTGTTTTGGAGGCTCTCGCAATGCTGCCTTTTTCTCTGAGATTGAGTGTGGGTTGTCACCAGCAGGCATGGTGGTCCTGCAGATAAGCAGTCTGGATGAATTACATACTCATCAGACATCACTACATCAGCACCAGGTAGGTTCTGCTGAGCTAAGGAATAAGGATTTAGTAACCAACAAGTATGAAGAGTTGAAGGCACATCAAGTCATTTCTACTATTAGGTGCTTGTATTTCTAGTTATGTGTGTTGTGCAGTTTCCAGTTATAATCTGATTCAGTGTTACATGGTTGCAGATTGTAGCTGTGTAGTTTTGCTTACGTTGTTCTCTAGAAAATAATATGGACAGTTCTAGTGCAGACATAGGAACAATATCCAAAAAGACGCAGTAAGATATGAACAAACAAGAAAACAATCCTGCACTATGACTTGCAGAGCAGGACTTTGGTATTTACCAAGCAAGCCAATAAACCTTGCACCTTGCAGGGCAGCAGGAATGACTAGCTGCTGAACTAGGATACAACAATACTGCAAGCAGTTATGCAAGAAGCCAAATGTTTTATTGTTTTTAGATGATTGAGTACCAAAATAGTAAAGAGAGACGCACAATATAACACTCATAACATTTACGAAATTACAGTATGCCACACAACTTAAGTAGGTTCTATTATTCTTTTTTTCAGTAGGTTATATTATTCCATTTACAGAAAAATGGTAAAGCGTGCTTCTGATCTCATCTTGCAACACATCTAACAGTAAAGGCGTGCACACTGCATTCTACAGCTAAATCAATTAATTAACTTCTGCAGCACCAAAGGCATTACTTTCCTAAATGTCTGACAAGTACAACCCAAACCACCAAGAGTCAAACATTGACAAGAGAAGGTGCGCAAGCCCTCGATAAATTGCCAGGACATTGGGGAAAAACCCCCGATTTATTTCAAAAATCAGAAAATGGTGTCGAAATGCCATTGAGAGGAGGCCAGGCTAAGACCACAGAGATGAGTATAGCAGGTTCAGGAACAAGAAATAGACATGACTACACACGCTCCCGCTCAACTCGATCGAAGATCAAGAACCCTAAAGCAATCCCACGAATGGGCATTCGAAAACAATACGAACGCGGGCATCGCCAATGGGGGCCAGCGCCAGGGTAAGGGAAGAAAGAAAAGATGCGAGCTTTGGGATAGGCTTATCACCTGGTAGTGGAACCCGAGACGCGAGCTGGGATGGGAGCAGGAAGATGAGCTAGGGTTTATCGATGGGGCGGAGCGGAGGCATCCCCCAACGGCGTTGGAAGCTGGGGAGAGACGGAGACAGCCGGAGTGCGAGTTTGTTTTGCACACAGGTCAGGAGACAGAATGAGGAAGAAGAGGCCGCCGCACCGGTCGGGCTGGGCGATTGGAGCCCCATGGGCCTCCATGGACCGCTCAATTTCTCGGCCCATTAGGCTTTGGCGGTTCGTCCCCAGGCGAAACGACAGAATCATCATCGGACTCGGAGTCCGAATCCGAACTTTCCCTTAGCACTTGAATGCGATCAGCAGAGAGATGCCGATCGGAATCAGATCCGACTCGGTCTCGCATCCCGTCGGCGACGTGTATAAATGTCGGAGGCACAAACCCTCTTCTCCAATCGTGTCGCCCTAGCCCTCGCCCTCGCCCTCCCCTAGCGCGTGCTTCTCCTTGTCGCCGCCGGCCGTCGACATGGCGGTGTACTACCGCTACAAGAGCGGCGTCCAGACGTTCTCCGTGCCCGTGCCGGCGCCCTCCGTCTCCGTCGCCGACCTCAAGGGCCTCATCCTGAGGACGGCCCGCCACGGCCACGGCCGGACCCGCTGCCGCGGCCCGAGGGACGGCCTCGCGCTCTACGACCCGCGCACCGGCGACGAGTACACGGACGGCGCCGCGCTCCTCCCCCGCGGCTCCACGGTGCTGGCGCGCCGGGTCCCCGGGCCTCCCGCCGAGCCCATCACGCTCGCCTCGCCCGCTCCTCCGCCGCCCAAAGGCTCGCCGTCGGGTTCCGCCGCGACGTCGGGCTCGAGCGCCGTGGACGACGACGACGAGGCCAGGGCCATCAGCGCCGTGATCGACGCCGCGGAGCTCAGGTGGGAAGGCCACCGCCCACCGTCCCAAGGAGGGCGCCGCTACGGCCACCGTGGCGCGACCGAGGAGAGGCCGCCGCCGCCAGGCTACGTGTGCCGCCGGTGCCGCGTCCCGGGGCACTTCATCCAGCACTGCCCCACCAATGGCGACCCGAGATACGACTTGGGAAGGGCGCCGTCCAAGTCCAACCCGAATCCGCCCGCTCCGTCGCCGGTGGTGCCCCCGAGCCCCGGCGACGGCGGCGTCTCGCCGGAGCTCCACTGCAAGATCTGCAGCAAGGTGATGGCGGACGCCGTGGTGGCCTCCAGGTGCTGCTTCGGCAGCTTCTGCGACGTCTGCATCAGGGGCCGGATCGCCGCCGAGTCCAAGTGCGCGTGCGGAGCGCCGCCGCCGCCGTCGAGTCTGGCTCTGGTGGCGCGGACAACCGGAAGAGCTCGGCCGGCAGCAACGCGGCGGAGCCCGCGTCGCAGAGCCACGCCACGGCGAGCGCCGGCTCGGAGCACGGCGACGGGAGCGCGTCATCGACGACGACGACGAAGAGCGCAGCTGCTCCGGCGGCGCGTGAGCCAAGAACGAAGCAGGCTACGGCGGAGTCGGCAGAGATCAGTGCGCACGCCGGCTATCCCGATGAGCAACATGGCTACGGGGATCCGTTTGGTCCGGCATGCTACGATCCTTTCTTCTTCGGTGCGACGCCGTGGGCTTGCGATCCTTACATGTACTACGGCGTGCCTTACGGCGGCGGCTACACGGATGCCCCCGTGCCGGTCGGCTACCACGATGGGTTCCATGGGAGGAAGAGGGCGGCCGAATGGGGGAACCGGAGTCAGGAAGAGGCTGGTTTCAAGAGATGCAGAGGAAGATCGGAGGTTGCTTTCTGATACAACTTGAAGCCGGAGTTTCTGAATCACCTTCTGATATCTGCTACCAGTGATGATGCACCTTCTTTTCACCCGTAGCACTAGTGCATTAGGGGTTGCGTATGTAATGATGTACTTAGTTCATGGTCAGAATCAAACGACTGCATGTTTGCAGCAGTGTTTTGTAACCTGTAAGGTATCTGAAAATCAAATAAAGTATATATAAACTTTGCACTTCGATCTCTGTTGTCATTGGATAAAATATTCAGTAAATGGACACATTACTTGTTCTATCTCTGCAATTGTGACTTTTTTGTTTAATGAACTGTGGCTATTTTTTAAGAAAAGGATAGCGGGCAAGCTTTTGACCTGTGCTTCCCACACGGCCACACCACACGAATTTGTTCCTCATGCCTGAGTCATTCTGTTTCACCTGCAAAGGCCCTCGGCAGTCGCCCCATTACGGTGTTGGCCTAAGCCGCCGGTGTTTAGATGCGACGGTGGAGATGCAGCCAGCTGCTAACGTCGCAGTCACAGCTGCAGCGGCAAAGGCCGTTGAAAAGGCCTTTGGTTTGCTTGATATTCAGCTGAGACACCTACGCGATGACACAATAACCTCAACCTCGTAACGCTGTACATCAGTACATGTGCTTTCTGACTTGTACAAGCCAAAGCAGTCGCTGAGCCCCATTCACCCAAACTTACACGGCGGGCCCATAGCTTAGTTACCAAGCTGTTCAAGTTGACTTGTCGATGAAACTGAATCACGAATAGGCTAGGCTGCTAAGGTTACTTATACAAGATTTTTCTGGACGAAGAACGCGGCACTGTTCACGTTTCTCGGCTGCTAAGGTCAGTGTGATCATGTCAGTTCCCGCACCAAGCACGTACTCCAACCCATCCAGAATCAAATCAAACCAAAATAATATATCAAATCCCGGCATCGACAATTGCCGCACATGGCTCGCGCCAATATTTAAATACAGAAATGGTCGTCCCCGAGATCACACACAAGATTCATTCAACAGGAGCGCGGCGGCGCCAATGGATCACAAGGCGGCGAAGCGCGTGGCCATCGTCGGCGCCGGCACGAGCGGGCTCGCCGCGTGCAAGCACCTCCTGGCGCGGGGCTTCCGCCCCGTGGTCTTCGAGGCCGGCGCCTCCGTCGGCGGGCAGTGGACGCGCACGCTCGCCTCCACCAGGCTCCAGTCCCCCGCCGCCGGCTACCGCTTCTCCGACTTCCCGTGGCCGGACGGCGCCGACGCGTACGTCAGGTCTGCAGGAGCGCGCCGTGGCTGCTGCACGACGTCAACGTCTGGGGCAAGCTCAACCTCGGGTTCCTCTACATGAACCGGTTCGCGCAGCTGATGGTCCGCAAGCCCGGCGCCGGCCTGGCGTCCAGCCTCCTCGCCACGTTGCTGACACCTCTGGTACGCAACGTCATCATCTGAACCTCAAACAAGTTTGAAATTTCAGCCCTGAACACGTACTGGCGTCTGCTGCGCAGGCGTGGCTGATATCGGCGGTGACGGGGGCGTACTACAAGAAGGCGATACCGATGCGGGAGCACGGCATGGAGCCGGAGCACGGGTTCGCGTGGTGCATCTCGTCCTGCAGGGTCGGCATGCTCCCGGAGGCGTTCTACGACAAGGTGAGGCGCGGCAGCGTCGCCATCAGGCGGGCGAGGTCGTTCAGCTTCCGCGAGGACGGCCTGGTGCTCGACGGCGATGGGCGCGCTGTCATCCCCGCCGACGTGGTGATCCTCGCCACCGGGTTCCGCGGCGACCAGAAGCTCAGGGACATGTTCGTGTCGCCCCGGGTCAAGGACATCGTCGCCGGCTCGCCGGACACCACCGTCCCTCTCTACCGGTCAGCCATCACACAAGCCCATCCTTCTGTTCTTTGCTCTATCTCTACTGAGTACTGACACTGACAGCAAGGTTCGACCAGGGAGTGCGTGCACCCCCGGATCCCGCAGATGGCGGTGATCGGGTACACGGAGAGCCTGACCAACATCCACTCGATCGAGATGATGGCCAAGTGGGTGGCGCGGTTCCTGGACGGCGCGTTCCGGCTGCCGGGGGTGCGGCGGATGGAGCGGAGCGCGGCGGAGTGGGGCGGGTACATGAGGCGGAGCGCCGGGGGCAGGTCGTGCATCGGCGCCGTCAACATCTGGTACAACGACGAGCTGTGCCGCGACATGGGCTGCGAGCCCAGGAGGAAGAAGAGCCTCCTCGCCGAGTGGTTCCAGCCCTACGGCGCCGTCGACTACGCCGACATCGAATGAACCAAGCTTTCGGCGCGGCGGAGTTCGATTACACGGCACGAGTGGTCCTTTTTTTTTTGAACGAACCACGAGTGGTCCTCGATTACAGGGTTCAAAATTTACAAATAGCCGTGCCCATTGTGGAATCATGTGCCTCAAACCGACTTCAACTTGCCATTTTGTGGCAAACGAGAACGAGGAGATTCAAACTCGTTCGTTGTTTCTTTCTCAATTCTCAAAAAAAAAAAAACTCGTTCGTTGTTTGGAGTTGTCCAGCAACGGCACAAACCTTAGAATATGAGTGATGAATGAAAGAATAACAGTAAACTGGTTTCGGTGTTCCTGAAATACGTGTCTGAAACAACAGCGGTAGCGAGCTAAATGACACCCACACCAGTAATATTCCTACAGGTATTCCAGGACTCATTAAACATCTCACCTAGTTGCCAAAGTGTGAGTGGGTCTCGCTGCGATTCAAGAATCAAGAGACGAGGACTTTGTAAATTATTGCAGGGGAGTGTATAAATCTTGTACCGAACTCGAGACCATCGGCCTATATTCTTCTTTTTAATACAACGGGCAGCTCTCCAACCGGTTATTAGAAAAAAGGACCCATTAACCGTATCAGTGACATCATCCTTGACACCAGGGTACTCCCCGCCTCCCCGGGACCTACAGGTCTTCCAGGAACACCAAAACCACTTGCTTGGTGCCACAATCAGGAACTCAGTATGATGTCAACGATACGCTTCGTGTCAAGTGTGACACGACTACACCTGAACACATGCTCACTAAGCTCAGAATATCTAATAACTAGTTACCTTGTCCCCCAAAACTCTTCAGACCTAACAACTTGAAAAGTGCGCGAACTATGAATCCAGACAAAAATGTCTGTTTCCACCACTAGTCCAGCACCCAGCGAATAGGACACTACCCAAAAGAAGGCAATGATCCAAGTGACCACACCGCCTGTATTGATATCCAGCTAGATGATGCTCACTACTCAAAAATAGTCTCAAACAATTGTCACTGTGACTCAGATTCAGAATGCACAATCCAAACCGTCACTGGACTGGAATTTGGCATTTTCTGTTAAACAAGAACCATCTGCAGGATTTCTCTCGAGCTTTTCTTAATGCTTATCAACAGAACGACCACAGAATAGTGTTGCTGAATGAATAGCCCTGAACTGCTCTATTCGTGAAATATAGGGGGTGCTGAAACAAGAGCAGCGAGCTAACACCAAATGCCACTGGCACTATACAGGTTTAACATGACATTTTCATGGATTAACCACTCTGGGTCAGTGTCAGGATGATATTTCAACTGAACGTTTCATATCAACTGACTAATGTGTTAAGCACACACAAACCACGTTAAAGTTCAGAATAATATAGTAGACCTTGTCCTCCAATGCTCTTCAGGCAGTCAGACCCAACAACCTGCAAGACTATATTTCCAAGACAAAAATGTCTCTTTCAATCAAGTAAGCCAACACCAACAAATAGGGCATTACCCAGCATAAAGTGGTAATAGATCCAAATGACACCAGTCCTTATCTAGATATCCAGCATAGATGGCGTTCAGCACTCAAACAAGCCCACTTCTGATAAAAAGGTCACCAAAATGCACTCAAGCGAATCACAAGAGTTGCATGCCAATGAAGAATTGTGTCAACAAGCTAAGTGTTCATATATAATATTAGCAGGTTATGGTCATGAGCAAATTTCTATAGGTGAACTAAGACAATCCTAGCAATTTGATAGTTGCAACACAATGTATGAAACATCACAGCGCACTCAGCAGCCCAAGATAGTGTTCACTAGCTAAACTTGGATGCCGTGTTGGTAGGTATTTAAATTCGAAAGGGACCTATAACGAAAGGGCATTAAAACTCACCCATCAGAATTTTCTGCAAGGATTCCCGGGTTCCCACTGAACACAAAAGACAACTGACAGCAAGTAGGCTGACAGGAAGAAACCATGAAACAGCCAAAGCACCAGGCAAGTGGTGGTTGTTCGGCCTTTGGCCCCATGTGAAAAGATCCAACTGCTCAAAAAATCTAAGTTATCCAAGAACGTTGTATAAAAGACACAGACTCCCCTCCTTCCTCCCTCCCTTCCAAAAAGCAGAGCAAGAGCATGGAGAGGAAAAGGGTGGGAATTGTTGGCGCAGGTGTGAGCGGCCTAGCAGCCTGCAAGCATGCTCTTGACAAGGGGTTTGGTCCAGTGGTGTTTGAGGCTGATGAAAGCATCGGTGGAGTGTGGGCGCATACCTTGGAGTCAACAAGGCTTCAGGCGCCAACAACAGCGTTCCGATTCTCAGACATGGCTTGGCCGGAGAGTGTGACGGAAGAGTACCCAAGCCACCACAAGGTCATGGAGTATATAAGGTCATATGCTTGCAAATTTGGCCTCCTCAAGTACATCAGGTTCAGTAGCCAGGTGCTTGGTGTTGAGTACCTTGGTGCGACTGAGGAAGAGATAATGAGCTGGGAGCAATGGTCTGGCAATGGGACAGCATTTGGGACTGGGAAAGATGGAGGGTGGCGCATCACAGTGAAAGACTTGAAAGTTGGTAGCACTGAGGTAAGTATGATCCATCGACTTTACCTATGTTCGCAGTTCAGATTGTTTTTCCTTTGTCCTATGTATCAACCTTATATTGGTTCGTAGGAAGAGACCCAATGAAAAAAAAAATCCCTAGAAAAAAAAATCAAGAAACACTACTACCAATTTTTTATCTACCATATGGGTCGAATAAACTCGAATACTATACTACAACTCTTTTGTGCAATCTCCTGTCACAGGTTTTTCAGGTGGATTTTCTCATCTTATGCATTGGAAGGCATAGTGGAACCCCAAATATCCCAGAATTTCCAGCAAATGGGCCTGAGTTGTTCAAGGGCAAAATATTGCACTCACTGGACTATTCTTACATGGATAATGTGGCACATTTTGTTAAAGGAAAGCATGTCACAATAGTTGGCTCTGGAAAATCAGCATTCGACATTGCTGCAGAGGTTGCCAAGGTGAATGGTGAGTACACGTTTAGTCCCTCGCTAACTAGAAATAGTCATTCTAAAGATTAAACGGTTGAGACTTCAATTTCAATGCAGGTGCAGCTCAACCATGCACCATTATATATAGAACAAAGCACTGGCTGGTCCACAAGTCTAGCATATGGGGAGTTGACCTCAGTTACTTCTATCTAAATCGCATCTCACAGCTGCCACTTCATAAACCTGGTGAAGGATTTCTACGTTACATGTTGGCTACAGCACTATCTCCCTTCGTAAGTAAATAAGAATATATTTTCCAATAAAGAGCACAACCAGACAATAATAAGCTTCATAATCCAGAAAGCTGAAAGTTTATCTGTGTTTCAGCGATGGACGATCTCAAAAGTGATCGAGACTTACTTCAAGTGGAGCATTCCCTTACAAAAGCATGGAATGGTACCTGACTACAGCTTCTCTTTTGCTATGTCCTCATGCTTGATTGCAATGCTGCCAGAAGGGTTCTATGACAGGGTAGATGAAGGCAGCATTATTCTCAAGAAATCCAAGGCATTCAACTTCTCTAGTGATGGAATTGTCCTGCAAGACAGAAATGAAAGCATAAAAAGTGATATTGTAATTCTAGCAACAGGATTCAGAGGAGATCAGAAGCTTAGGGATATCTTCACGGCAAATTGGTGTAGAAAGATAGTGGCAGGATCACCAGATACAGCAGCTCCTCTATACAGGTACACCTCATACAATTTTTTAGTCCATATTTGAAGTACCAATCAACACTATAGTTCATAGCATAACTGAAAGGGACAAGGGAGAACATCTAGTCTACAAAACTAGTGTACCACTTACCAGTTAACATTTTTTACAAGGAGAAATAAACGAAAGAATCAATGAACGAATAATCAGTGATAAAGTAGGAAGTCACATCATAGGTTTTTATAAAGGCCACATATAACATATAGTAGTTCAGTAAAGAAACAAATATGTAGTGCAGTATCACAAGACAAGATTTCCATGAAAGTGATCTCTTAAAGAGAGCCTACTTAATAGCTTATAGTCTTCTCTATCCTTTTTCTATAGAGAGCCTCTAGAGTCTAAGTCTAGACCATAACAGTAAGTATTTTTTACTTTGGTTGAACTGGAGATAATACAAGCTTAATAAAATCAATATATGAAGTTAGGCGGAAAAAAATCTGTCTGTTTACAGTATACTTGATAAAGACTATGTCGGATTTAGTAATCTCAATTATCTAAATTCTTGTAATTACAGAGAATGCATCCATCCCCGAATTCCTCAGCTGGCAATAGTCGGGTACTCTGAGAGCCTTACTAACATATATGCCTCAGAGAGGATGGCCAATTGGGTTGCCCATTTTCTGGCTGGTGGCTTCAAATTGCCAAGCATAACATGCATGGAAAAGAGTGTGGCAGAATGGGCCAACTACAAGAAAGTATACAATGGGAAATATTTTCGCAGGTCCTGCATAAGCACCATCAACATCTGGTTAAATGATCTGTTATGCCAAGACATTGGATGCGACCCTAAAAGGAAGAAAGGGTTCCTGGCTGAATGGTTCCAGCCATATGGGCCTGCTGATTATGCAGGTCTTTACTGAAGGCTGATGCATCTTTCTTAGTGCGTATTCATAGGGAACGATGAAGAGACCAGAGTCACTGCGTCCATGGATGTATAGACGATTTAGAAGGGCTTATAATCAACAATTTACTGTTACTATCACTACAGGGAATATCTCCACAATGTTATGCATCTAGTTTTAATTTCAAGCATGACATAATGAACTATCATCAGCAATGTAAAACCTGCGAGTGAATTTGGCTGGTGTTTGAACTGTAAGGTCTGAACCTAACAGATCTGTCTAAATTAATTCTGCAATATTCCATCTACAGTTTCAAATTCAAGCACATAGAAGATAATATTGAACACTCATCACCTATGTGAGACCTACAACTGAACTTCGCCGGATGTACCTTTACTCTTTAACTGTAAGTTCAAAAACTACCTATTGGTTGAAAACATACACAGAAGTCAACACAATGCTAAGTACATATGTTTTGAAATTGTAGTGCGCCTTTCACAAGTCCACTTCTGCATCCTAATCTCGCCATTAGGCTAATCAGCTTCAGAGATCAACATTTTCTTGAATGTAACCTGCATAGAACAGTCGGACACCTTATCTCTTAGCAACTATCCCACCATCTGGTAGGCCAAAGACGCAAGTATCGCAACAAATTAACTATTGCTACATGAAGCAATGAAAGATATTGAAAAAAATGGAAGCAACGTCTTTCACTAACTTGTATCTGGGTTCCTTCTGGTGCAAAAACCACCAAGGACCTGCTCTCCATCCCAGCCTGTAAAGTAAATGGGGCAAACATCACAGCTGACCAAGCGCAAACTGTTTTAGCAAAACATCTGACAATTTAATCCCTGGTTATCATCATTAACAGCCAATATCTGCAAAGATTGATTACTAGAGAACAAGGTTCATCTATTAGGCTTGCAAGTATATGAACTACACAGAAGGTGACCATTCAATGAAAAAATATATATTATCAGGAAGTTCAGAATTGTTTGTCAAGAAAACCTAAACTCTGCTAAGTTCTGCAACCTTTGTCGAGTAGCACAGAAGAAACAATCAGAATTGTTTATTAAGAAAACCAAACTCTGGTATGTTCTGCAACCTTTAAGGAGTAGCGCAGAAGAGACAATCATATTTCTCAAATAAAAGTCAAACTTGTTGATTAAGAGGGCCTTTTCCACCAACAATACCCAGTTCCTCCCCAAATCATATGCGGAAAAGTAAGAGAAAAATGATACCTCATAAATCCAGCAGTCATACGCAAACTCATGAAAAGAGCGAGGCCAGCCCAAACACCAGGAAGGCCAAAAACTTGTGGAGCGTACAACAAATATAAAGAGGACAGTGCCCCAACTACCATCTGTGGATCCAAGAGATGTTAATTAATCACTGCAGAAAGGAAAACAGCACTGCATATAGAATCAACAGCAATAGTTGCATGGTCAAAATAACATAAGTTGCTTTTATGCACATACCATGGAGTAAGCTGAGTATGAGAAGTCTGAGACACCGTAATGAAGTCCATCGAAGATAAAAGCAAGGGCGTTGATTGGCTGGCTAGCACTAACAAACTTCAAAAACAAAAACAGCAAGTAAAATTAGTGTGACAGAGATCGAATATATCTTATCTAAGTACCATAAACAAAGAGACCATACCAAAACACCACTCCTCACAATTTGTATAACCATGGGGTCTTTGGAGAATACTTCTGCAAGTCTACCAAAAGAGGCAGACAGAAGAAGTGCTAAAGCAATACCAACAATTACTCCTATCTGGTAAATAAATTCATTTGTAAGTTGCTTCAGAACATGCCATAAGATAAATGTTATTTTTTTAACTATAGTCTCATATAAATTAGCAGCTGATTGCTCCATTGAACTTTGCACATTTTTATTACCTTGCTTCGTGTGACCCTCTGTGACTTGTCTAGAATTTTAACAGGGTACTCCTTATAAGTCAAATCGTCTTTCACTTCTAGATCCTCCAGTGGTAAGTGTTCTTTCATAGTCAAGTTTAGCAAACGAACTTGCAATCAATGCCTGAAATCAAGAAACTATAAAATAAATTGAGTGCACTCAGGCCCTGTTAGAGAGGCAGATGCAATTCGAACATCTAAAGCTGTATGTGAAGTGCCAATTCTAAGAGGTCTGTTCGGCTGCATTTCTAAGTCCATAGAAGCTGTCAACTAATGCTTAAGCCACCACATCAGCATGATTAGTTCAGACTTCAAACCCCATAGATCAAGTTGTAGTTTTCATTTTCACTGAGAAGGATAGGTTGCTGAAGTTTGCAGAATGCATAGTGAACAAGAAATATTTGTGATGTTATTCGGATCCTTTCAGTTTGACCATCAGTCTGTGGATGGTATGCTGAACTAAAATTTAATTTCGTATCCAGTGACTCATGTAGCTTCTTCCAAAATCGTGATGTAAACTGAGTGCCTCGATCTGACACTATCTTTTTAGGAACTCCATGAACAGCCAATGCATCCGAAAGTAATGATACTGCCAGCCATACTTGCAGACATATTTGATGAGCAGCCATAGCTAGTGTGCCTTGCCGAGCAGCCATTGCAGTGCCAAGAGTCATTGTTATCAGAACTGAAAGGGTTCTCCCTAACAGCATGCCACCTAGAAAAGTTCAAGTCACACTTGCATTCAGAGGGAAAAATTATGGTACTAAAGAGTTAGTTATTTATTTAACACACAATACTAGAATTGCAAAAAGAATTGCTCACAATTGAAGACATAGTGAAAGTTTTGAGAGGCCTAAGGACCCGTTAACTAAACTGAACGTCTATCCTGGTATATGTGAATTAAAGCAACAAATTGTCACACCCGGTTTTCAAAGGAAAACCAAGTGCATTTCATATGTGCGCCAGGATCATGTTTACACACATATGATAGACAAAAGAGTGTAATATCGAAACACAATGTTCTAAATTACAAGAGATTTATTATAGTATTCATATTACACTCTCGGGAGACACGAAGGTCTTTATCGCAGAACAAGCGATAGCTAAACGAAGCGTCTTCAGCTTTCATCTTCCACAGGCATCTTGACTGGGGGAAACGCAAGCCTCAGAACTCATCGTAGTCGCTGTAGTATTCTTCTCCATTTCCTTCTTCTGAATCAGCAATAGCAAGCGTGAGTACACCTAACTAGGTACTCAGCAAGCGGGGGGAAGATGCAAGGCATCAAGACCCAAAGACTAAAGTGTATATACCGGATTTGAGGCAAGTCATAGCACGGACAATCCTTGCTACCTATTCCCCCTTTAATCATTATTTCATACATGCATGTGTCTAATTTGATGTACCATTAAGGTTGTACCTAGAATTTGTTTATCCTATTCCTTGTTACCTTGGGTTTATGCATATGGGTAGAATCTTTGCTATGCGCA
>OAMR01000324.1:686136-698594 GCA_900205405.1 Echinochloa crus-galli
AATCGAGCCGGTAATTCCAATCTATATGCCACTTCTCCTTTTCTTTCCAGGTCTACAAAAAGATCTTCTTCTTCTTCGTAGAGTGGTTCCGGATCCGCGTCGACGTGCGACTCGGTTGCAACTGGCACGAGGTCTACGATCAACACAATAAAACAATAAGAAAACAGTACATCAAACATTCTTAACAGACTAAAACAAGCATCTAAAACTATCAAGCTCGAAAAGACGAACGCTTGGATCAGAACTGCCCGGTACCACCCAGCGAAGCGTGAAGGTGGTACTCCGGTCCACGCTGGCGGGGCTCCTCCGGGTCCTCCTCCTCGTCGTCGTGGTCGCTGTCGTGGTCCTGACCCTCGTCCTCGACGTCGGGGTCGTCCCCGTCACTGGGCTCGTCGTCGTCGTCAGCCTCTGGTGCAACGTCACCAGCGGCAGGGGCAACTGGTGGAATCACCATGTCGCCGTCGGCGTCCACCTCCAGCAGAGTGCCGTCGTAGAGCTGGGGCGGCTCCTCCGGTGCCTCGTCCTGAGCCTGCACCTCAGGCTGTGCCACTGGCTGCACCTGCACCGGGACCTCCTCAACTGGTGCTTCCACGGGGTGCTGGGGAACTGACGGTCCAGCTGGGCGTGAACCTCCGGTGACAGCACGAGCGGTCGGCAACTCACGAACCATCTGACAAAGAAAAGAAAACTGACGCAACAACCCTCGGATCTAGAAAGAATATTGTGACTACGACACGAACATACACCATACCAAGAATGATGTTGACGGATCTTGTAGGAAATCCTAGATGACGATGTTAAAAGCAACCGCAACAAGAGACCGGGATTTTGGGCCGAAGCCGACTCCAAATTCTTTAAGCATAACTCTATAAGAGTACAAGTAATTGTCGCTCCCTCACAACCCTAATTGACGCTCTAGAACCATCTGATTCTTGCCCTATACAAGAATCTAGTTTTGTAAAACTGTCTAACCTATTTCTCTTGAGCGCTCCTAATTGCCTCTTACAATCCTTGGATGAAACCCTTGTATTGACTCCTGGATTGCTTGCCTTTGGCTTGCTTTATTCCCTAGAGCCTACACCCCCTGTTTATATAATCCCCTCTAAAGCCCCTTGTACATGCAAGTAGGAATAATTCCTACCAGGATTCAGCCTTCAAGTCCTAATAGTACACCACAGTTGAGTCTTAGTAGGATTTGAGTCACCATACAACATGATGGATCTCCCAGACCAAGCATGCAGAGTGGACATGGCCAGAACTGCAAGTGCTGAAAATTCAAATAAATACACTGTTGTGCTCATCCATTACTTTTTTTTTCTCTTCCATGCAGGAACGCAGCAACCACTACCTCGTCGATGGTTTATCGTTGTCGAGCCACCCCAGATCAATTTCCTCACCTAGGGGCAAAGCCATGTTGGCTTTCATGGGTTCCAATGCACCCACCCCAAAATGAAAAATCAGTGGTAATTGTTATGCATCCACCGTATATGGACCTGCTCATCTAAAAACCATGCACCCACTATCTAGCATGTCAACCATTCATCTCGTAAAGAATGATAAAGTGATCTCTTTTT
This sequence comes from Echinochloa crus-galli, assembly GCA_900205405.1. NCBI lineage: Eukaryota > Viridiplantae > Streptophyta > Magnoliopsida > Poales > Poaceae > Echinochloa > Echinochloa crus-galli. The sequence continues at coordinate 687,711 of OAMR01000324.1, forward strand.
AGTATTTCATCCATAAATGATGCATTATAATGTATGATGACCTCGTTAGCCACTGGGTCCTCGCATCTCAGTAGGCCAAGCAAATATACTTAAGTATAATGGAATAGAGAAACAATCACCATAAAGAGACAAGATCTACGCTATGACCGAAGATATTCTAACATAATCTACGCTCATGTTGCTTCTTCTATTTTAATCTTCTTGTTGGGAGTAAGATAGAAAATATCAAGGTTGAACTTGTCATTCAAGTAAAGACCATACCTCCGCAGCTGCTGTATGTACAATCAATGATACTAACCATCACAAATTTCCCTAGTGACATCTTTCTCAAACCATCTTCTGGAGGAATAGATTTGTTTACTTCAAAGTTAAGTAATGTATCTACTTCGTTCAGACTCATTTTCTTAAATATGAGCAACAACTCTCGATCTCTCCCCCTATACATGTAGACCGATACGTCTATTTATTGCTTTACATTTTCTCTTAGACTAAACATCCAAATTAAATTTCGATTCTACTATAATACTTATTACGATAAAATCTTCAAAACGAGATCTCACCTGACTATATTTAGATGATATTTTTCTACGAACATTTTATCGAGCTAGGACAATTTTTTACTACTGCAAACACATACTTATTCGGCAACGTGAAACACTCCATGTCACGTACAGAGATCTGATTGATTCTGAACGTTAGCAGCCCGACCTTGCCAATAGGCGGCAGCCGGACCACAAGGGCAGGGATAGAAGGGGCTACCCTAATAGATTGATATTCTCATTGCTTGCCTCTACTGGTACATCTCCGTCTTTATATAGAGAGGCTTACTTAACCCTAATGTAACCCTAATGGGCCTGGCCCAATAGACCCAGTCGGTCAAGCCAACTGCCCACGACACTCCAATCCTAGAAAACTCAAATAAATTTCTGGAATATGTGATATTCCATATATTGGTCAAATTTTTAGGAGAGAATTCTGTTCCAATAAGAGGTGAAGTTTTGGGGCTTGTTCATTCTTGATTTTTTAGAAACATTTTTTTTTCTCTTGTTAGCTTTTGGAAGAAATAGACATTGCTGAGCAAATGCATACATGTAATCGCACTTGTATAGTCTAGGACCATTTGATTCTAATAGTATACAAGAATCTAGTGCACTAGAACTATCTAGCCTATTTCTCTCGAGCGCTCTTAATTGCTCCTTACAAGCCTTGTATGAAACTCTTGTGTTGGCTCTTGGATTGCTTTCCTTAGGCTTGCTTTGTTACCTAGAGCCTCCACCCCCTTGTTTACATAGTGCCCTTTAAGGCCCTTATTAGGACTTCTAGTACTACTAGGACACGTTTAGATGGTTGACAAATCGTTTGCCTTCCTCCATACACAACTAGAATAGTTGATGCTTCAGCACCCACCGATTTGTTAATGACTTTTCCATATACAATTCTTCTAAGCTCTTCCATAATTTCTTCGATGAATTCTCCTTGATTACCGAGTACTTTACCTCATCGGAGAGACATAGTCAAATTGTACTGAATGTATTCCACTCCATCACCTTTCATTCTTCATTAGTTGTCTTGTCCGGTTTGTTCCCCCCAAGAGCATCAATCAACCCTTCTTGGACAAGCACATCTGCCACCACACGTTTCCACACACTAAGATTCACTTTGTCGTCAAATTTCTCTACTTGATTCCACATCCCTGACATCATCTTGATTTCATGCCTCCTAGGACTATCGACCTTCCCATAATATCAGACAAATCCGACCTCAGCTTTGATAACACTTGTTAAAATCTGATACCCCTCATTATGCGCAACAACCCTCGGATCTAGAAAGAATATTGTGACTACGACACGAACATACACCATACCAAGAATGATGTTGACGGATCTTGTAGGAAATCCTAGATGACGATGTTAAAAGCAACCGCAACAAGAGACCGGGATTTTGGGCCGAAGCCGACTCCAAATTCTTTAAGCATAACTCTATAAGAGTACAAGTAATTGTCGCTCCCTCACAACCCTAATTGACGCTCTAGAACCATCTGATTCTTGCCCTATACAAGAATCTAGTTTTGTAAAACTGTCTAACCTATTTCTCTTGAGCGCTCCTAATTGCCTCTTACAATCCTTGGATGAAACCCTTGTATTGACTCCTGGATTGCTTGCCTTTGGCTTGCTTTATTCCCTAGAGCCTAATTAAGTCCTTAGAAAATTAAATTAAACCAAGTTGCTATGATTTATTTGTGATGGAATTTTAGGGTGTTACACAAATTAACTCACCAGATTTTATGTACCCAACAAACTCTAGGTCTTTGATTTTCGGCGGTAGTAAGACTGCTCTTCTGCTTAAAGACCAGAGAAGTAGAAACATACCGAGATATCTGGACATCTCAAGATAACGTTATTAAAAGTATAAGAAATGATAGTTCAGATGTGCTGTGAAATCCAGCAATGTTGTTTTGGGTGATTGTGTCTGCACGTGTAGCTGAACGCAATACAAGACGTACTGTGAAGCAATAGTTGCAAGTGCAGCTCCTGTTAATCCAAGTTTCAGGGAATACACAAAAAAAGGAAGCAGAACCACAGCTGAGATGTTGCCCAAACCTGAATATGTATTACAAATGCAGTGAGGACACAAAAATACGCAGATAGATTAAAGAGCACAAAATGAATAGAACAGTGCCAGTATGTGACACACAATTTTGAGGTTGTGCAACCTTTTGGTAAGTTCATAAAACTAAGAACTCTGAGTTATGTAGAAAACATAAAGAGTATTATATGTGGTTCTGGAAAAGGAAAATATGTTGCTTAATAACGAATGATTCAGGATATCATTGTAATCATACAAGGTAACGTCATCTAGGATCGATGCTAGTGAGCAGTGGAAATACAAAACACTGAGATTCTGAGGATCCAAGACTTACCGCTGTAAAGTAGAGGTGTTTTTGTATCTTTCAGTCCACGAAATACACCTTGGATAGCCAAAGAAACTACAACAGCAGGAGCACCAAGTGCTCTTACAGAAAGGAATAGCCTTGCTGGATTGTGCATAGATGATTCCTGCCAAAGAAAATAAAGATCACATCAAGGCTTTACTGAAATGAAGTGTGGAATTTGGTGCAATGAAATTTTCTTTCACGCCATACCCCAAACACAATTATTTCTTGATCCTATTTGTCATTAGATTACAAACTTACAAAGGACAGCAGAATCTAAAACATATCCAATTGTATGTCACGGTCATTGAAACCCAAATGCAAAGGCTATTTTGACAAGGCATGGAAATTATACTTATGTTTTTTTTACAAGAAACAACAGATTTCCTGATAAGTGATAAGGAGTAAGTGCATTTAATGAATGAAGGATGTTAGGCTTCATAATTCCTCTTCCTGAATGCCCATTTATGCAGCATTAATACAAAGATATGAAAAATTGTACATACTTGGGCAACACCCATAATGTTGAGGAGTATTCCAGACCCCAGAATCAAAGCCACGGCTTCAATGACACCAATTGCAGCTGCCAAGAGTAAAGCAGAAGATATGGACGGCAGCCTCTTCCTTTCTCCAATCTCACTAGACATATTCCCTTGCGTGTATCAGCACATAAATTTAGCTTTCAAATTTTAAATGATGTATGATCCTTAAGCACATCACAGTCAGTTTGTCATCTGTACCTGAAGCAGGCTGTGAAGACTCATGTTTTGAAACATCTTCAGCTACGAATGAAGTCGTGATGCTTAGGAGGGGTATGTTAAAGAGCTTTGATATGATGTTGAATACTGACACACCAACGGCAGCCGAAGCCAGCTCCACAGGACCTACCAGATTTAGAAGTCAGACTTCAGACAATCACCAATCAAAGTTCAAAAATGAAATCAACGAGAGTCTATTCCTATTCACGTAGAATAGAATTCAAGCATCGTGCTAAAAAAATGATTCAGCTAAAGATAAAGCCCTATTTGGATGCGGCGGGGGATTTACCTAGGCGGCCAATATACGCGGTCTCCAGTAATTGCGCCACAGGATCGATTGCTTGCCCAACTATGGCAGGCACCGCCAGATTCATGAGCTCCCTCTTGATTCCCCCAGGATGATCCCCGACTGAATTTCTGAGAACACAATAATCGCGCACAAAACGAGCAGACGCGTAACTCGAACAGTCACCGCGCACAAAAACAGTGGTGCTTCCGAATCGCCGCGGGCGACCGACTCACCGCGCAGTTGCACCCTCCGCGGCATCCGGCGGTGACGCGCGGGGTTGGGTGGGCGTCGCGAGGAGACCGCGCGCGCGGCGCTGCCGGTTTTGGCTCCCTACGATGGCGTGGCGGGGAGAGCACGAGGGGGAGCCAGGGGAGGGGCGAGCGGGCGGGCGGGTGGCGGTTTTCGGTGGGCGCGTCCGCCCGAGCCAGCAGGGGTTTTGAGCTTTTGGCCGCGCACGGACTGGGGAGACTGAACGCGCGCCGCGGAGGGGGTGGTGTTTGTTCGAGCCGGCGGCGGTCGCGTCGCGTGTGTTTGACTAGAGCGAGAACTCGGCAGTAGGAACTCGGAACGCCACCACGGTCCGGGTCCATGGAGACCGGAGATGCGGGCGGAGATGGGTGTGCCAAGCGGCAGCACAGAGCTCCTCCAGGCTCCGGGGATGGGCAGCACCTGCTGATTAGTGTTCACCATTTTTACGGCTGCCAGAGCCAGCAATTAGGCTACGTGTGTTGCCAACTAAAAATAACATTCATTTTGCTGAATAAATCTGGGAAAACAATTTCCCAACCCGAACCAATTGTCAAATGGACCCTACAATCGTAACTTTCCCAAGCGGGACCGGCAGCGGCGGGGTGGGCAGGTCACGCGCCGCGGCGGAAGGCAGCCCAGCCAAACTGATTGGATTCGTCGAAACGATAGTGAAACCGCTGCTTCATCTTGTTTGAATGGGCCGATCGAGCGACCAATATAGGCTCTCTCTGCCTTTCTTACAAAGTTACAAGTCGCTTACACAAACGCTGGAATAGTTTAACCAACAAAAAACATGCGATCAGGACTACCAACTACCATTGCAGTGAAAGCAGACCATCAAAAAACCAAGTTTACCACAATATTGCTGTTAGACGCGCAGTCAGATCCTAGAACACTAAAAAGCTAAAATCAGAACAGAAAGTATCTTTGCAAAAGTTTGACCAAGTACGAATGTTTCCTGATCTACCTTCTAACACAAAACATAGTGTTCGCCTCGCGTTTGCACTTGCTGATCCAACCTGCTACAGGTCAAAGCCGCACCAAACACAACACGGATTACTCACATCATCAAACTAGGAATCAGGGGGGCATAGTCTAAGAAATACAAATGACAGCAACGTTCAGTCTTGGCGCAGATGGCCTAGACAAAGCAAGACGACGTGAAGACAGACAACAAGCTCCGTCCATCTCAACCACGCTGGCTCCAATCGGAAGGCCGAGGAGTGTGCCGGCTGCGCCATTGGAGACAACCCAGCTGCTAGTTGCAAAAAACAGAGCGATCAATGGTAACTTAGACAAGTACTGACAAGCGCACACAACATGATAGATGGATTGCTTCCGGCTCTTACAAACAGAATGGGGCATACTCACTGTTGCACACGTTGCTAGTGGTGATGTTGGCGAGGATGGCGAAAGATGTGCTGTTGGTGTACCCGGCGTAGGAGCACGTCCTGCTCTCGCAGGATGAGGTGGAGGACGTGTTGCCGAGGAACATGTCCCCGCACTTGGCGGCAGGGCAGAACGACGAGCTTAATCCCTGTGTTGGCTGGCAATCCAACCTGAAGACCATGGAGCATTGTGAAGTCCGTGATGGTTACAAAAATTGATTCAGTGTGTATGAGTTTCCATGGAACAAGCACTCACTGCCATGTGCTGGAGCTGCAGCCACACGTGACGCAGTTGTTGGCCGTGAGGATGTAGCTTCCATTTGGAACAAGAAGGTTGCGGTCAATAGCTGTGTTGCTAATGGCAGAACCGCAAGCTGCATTGATATGTAACCCATTAGCTTCAACAGGAAACTTTACAGGCTATCTCGATACCAATAGTTCAACTCATTCAGAAAGAGAAAGAACGGAACGTAAGTTGAAGTGCATTTTAACTGCACAATCCTAGAATTAGCAGTAGCAACACTATGACAATGGCAAACCAAACAAGGTGAGTGAAATGAACAAACTTCCAATGATGTGAAGTTATAACATAGAATACTATCATAATTGTAGCTTTAGAACAATAGCAATAACATAGAAGGGGGATGGACAAATGTCAATGCTCGGAACATCAGATCCAAATGCGAAGTTCAAAAACCCAGCCAGTTCTTTTGTTGAAGCAAGCAACAACAGTACTTCTGTTGGAGATACTGATTCATTTTACCTATAGCAATCTACACGCCTTTCATAGAATACAAACCCTCAGCTGGTTTCCAAGCCAAGGTTGAAGGCATGCTTTGTGCAGCTACTTTCAAACAAGAAGCAGTTTGGAGGGGACACAAGCAGAAATCCTGAAACAACTGGTAGTATAATTTTTTTAATCCTCCTTTTTATACCTATTAAAAAGCACAAACTTTTCAGGCAAACAATCTGAAAAGGAACTACTGAATTTTTTTAGGCTAATAGAATAGAAGTACAAAGGGGGAGGAAGAAAGAGATAGAGCTTGTATTTGCCCAGCGGCAAAGCGTATCTGTCAATCGCAACTTTTATCAGAAAAAGATGAGAACGCAAAGAGGTTCAGAACTTTTCACACGCCATATGTAAGCAACAACAGTACATCTATAGTGAATGTACTTCCTTTTGAGACGAAGGCTAAAACAAGTCTGAATACGAGCAAGATTAAAGAGAGAGTCCTTTCTGTGTAGTGTAAGCGGCGAGGGCGCCGGCGCCGTGGGCGGCGTGGAGAGCGGGAGGCCGTTGGCCGCCAGCAGCGCGCGGTGGGAGCGGAGCTGGAAGAGCGCGCGCACGGAGGCGAGCGTGTGCGTGGCCGTGCCGTTGGGCGGCGCGTAGGAGATGAGCGCCTGGCACGTCGACGCCCGCGGCGCCGTGGCGTTGCACGCGAACCGCGCCGCGCGCGCGCCCGGGCACAGCGCGGCCACGGCGGCGGCGAGGAGGAGGTGGAGGAGGAGGAGCGGCGGCGGCGGCGTCGCGGCCATGGCGAGTGGGGTGCTTGGCTTGGATTGATTAGCTTGGGGTTGGGGTGCGTGATGAGTGCGCGTGTTTACTGTTGGGGGTTTGGAGGGGTTTGGGCGTTTAAATGTTGGGGAGGCGCATTGGCGCGGAGGTAGAGGAGTGGGGCAGTGTGCAGCAGCGAGCGGGGCGGTGGGGGTGGCCTCTCTCTCCATTGCCTCGCGGTCAAAGCTGAGCTTGACGAGGGATCGCGGCCGTGGATTGCTCGGTGCACGGCTCGGATCGTGCGGCGGGGGGCTCGGGGGTCAGTAAAAGGCACTGGAGGTGACAGCGGAGCCTAGTGGGGTGTGCGGTGTGCCCACAGTGAGTGAGGGAGGGGTGGAGTGGAGGGGGAGAAGACAGAACAAGCGTGGGCGCTGGCTCGCTCGCCTGCAGCGGCTCGTGGGGAATGGGGATCCTCTGCGCTTCGGCGGCATTGCAGCTCGCCATGCAACGGTTCGAGCTTGCCGGCCCTGCGGCCTTGCAGGGGCTCGGCTTGGCCGCGGACGCGGAGGAGAGGATCTGGTGGTGGAGTCCCCGATCGTCCACCACGCTGGAGGCTGGTGGCGGAGCAGCGGTGGTTAACAATTTGGCGCGCATGCTGTCGCCGTGCCGCCGAGCGGGCGTGCTGCGTCGTGTTGGAGTATCTATCCATCCGAGCAGGGGCGGCAGCCGGCAAGCGGCCCGGCAGTGGGCGCGGCGCCCTTGTGTCCGTGTGCCTGCTCCCGTCCGGCGAGACAGAGGATAATGGGGAAGTGAAACCGGAATGCTGAATGAAGACACTCGCCGGCCGGCCGTCGCGGTCATTGGTTTGTGCGTTCACGGGATCGCGGTGTTGGCGTGCGCTTCTCTCGCTGGGGCTCTGATTCGTGAGCCACGGTGGTGAAACATCAGGACGCCGGCCAACACGTTTCTGCGTTATGCACTGAGTTGGTACGATCCGGACGAGGACACACGAGGCCTGCTTCTGGCTGGCAGAATCCAGAGCGGCCGTGGGTGAGTGGCTCGTGAACCGTGGAACAGTTGGGGTCAACACATCTGATTAAGCCAGTCTCGATGCACCATTTCACTATATAGTTATCTAGGGTGTGTTTGGTTGGAGAGCGAGGTAAGATAGAACGGTTTCATTCTAGATTGAAAGAATGGAACGGCTCCATTTTTATGTTTGGTTGGAAGGATGGAATAGCTCCAATTTTATGTTTGGTTGAAGAAATATACATCAATCGGCTCTTGTTCCGTTAGACCACGTTTTATGAGTCCCACTTATCATACACCACCATACCTTCTCCTCCCCATCCCTTCGGTTCGATCCAACACCGCCCGGCGCCCTCTCCCCACGGCCTGCTGCCTACCGTCCTCTCCCCGTCTGCCGCAGTGCCGCCTGAGCTCTGCGGCCGCTCCGCCCTCTCCACGCCTGCCGCCCGCCGCCCTGCCCTCTCCCCGCCGCCCTCCGCCCGCCGCCGCTCCGCCCTCGGCACCCGAGCTCCGTCCGAGCTCCACCCTAGCCGCTGTCGTTGCCCGAGTCTCCCTCGCCGCCCGGCGCCCGCCGCCCGAGTCTCCGTCCGGCGCCCTCCGCTCTGCACGGTGCTGCGAGGAAGACGGGGAGAGACGGCGTTGACGCGAACGGGCGCATTCGGCCGTTTACCTGGAGCGAGTTGGTTCGGCATATCAAGCGAATATTCCCTCTCTTGAATGGCTCCACTCCACGTTCGCTAACCAAACAATGCATGGAGCCGCTCCATTCCGGTTGGCTCTCTAACCAAACACATCCCCAGATCACAGACTAGTTAACTGTGTCAAAGAAGTGTCATAGTGATGAAACTCCTCTTAGATCAATCTCAGTGGAAGGGTCATCGACACAGTTACCTGGACTGGAATCTTGAGAACTTTGCCAGTTGAGGGTCATTGTGATGGCCCTCTTCTCACATTTCATAACCTCTTTTTTCTCTCTCATAATACTATTTGTACATGTTATCAAATTTAATGTCTATGACATTCCCATGACTCTCCTACTGAGATTAGCCTTACATTTTATGAGACTTTTGCTTCTCTCTTCTATGCTACATCAATATATTTAATATCATGAAACCCTATAAAACCTCACGGCCTCAGAGCTGCTACGTGCGACGGTGCATCAGGACAACACAACGTTAACATAAGCGAATTCCTAGGCTCGACAACAGGCCGGCACATCCTCCCAAGAACTGGATTGAAGCTGGTTGTCGGGGCAAAGATTCCGGGCCGTCCAAAGCTCAAGGTGAACAGCATTATCTTTCTTTGTTTTCTTTTCGCCCTCGAAGACGGGTGAACATATCATCGGAGATTCGGAAAAGTAAACTCTCTTGGTTTTTTACTACCCGCGGGTCATGGCTCATGGTAGCACCCAACAACCAAGTACATGAAATTTTTTTAACTTATAGAAGCGCGGACAATAATCAGAAGCCGTGGAACTCGACCTCGAGATGAACCGCGCGACCGGGCTTGTTGGAGTTGAAGAAGCCGTGGATCCGAGTGCACGGTAAGCTTGTCCATCATCATCATGTCCATCAGGTTATCGGCGAGGGTAGCATGGATCCACATGAATCCAAGCAAGAACGTTGGGGCGGCGGGTGGCGGAGTCGATGTGGCTGGACTGAGGAGGTCGAAGCGCTTGAGGACGATGCGAAAGTTGTTCTTCCATCACCGATGACATGTGGAGTGCATGTCGAGGGTGAGAAGCACGAGCCCCTTGATGTTCACGCCGAAGTAGGAGGGGGGAGTTGGTAACGGCGACGACAGCGGCATTAGCGGCAACAGAAACATGAGCGTCTGAAGAGCTGGTAAGGGAGGCGGCGGAGGAGGAGTTGCCGGCAGGGGCGCTCATGGCGGTCGCAGCGAGGGAGGGCGAAAAATTTTCGGATCTCAGGATCTTAGGCTTTAATACCATTCAGAAGAGTAGAAAACCGTAAATTGTATTTCATTCACAGAGCCTATAGGTTACAAATATATGCATGTATATGAGCGGTGTTCCATAACACATAACACTAGCTAACTATCCTAAAAGGCGGACAGCCGTGGACGACGGAGTCGCGGACGTGACATCGTGTGCGCCAATAGGAAGAATCTACATCAATGCAAATTTTGAACTTCAACAAAAATTGTTCCGGGGTGGGGGGATCAGTATATACAGCGGCTTGCATGTTAAAAATGCACATTGCTACCATCGATTGCTTGAATTTTTCTTCCCCTTGCATAATTTTTGTCAACCCTAAATTTTACAAGCAATAAATGGTCAAATGAATATATTTTATTGGACCTTTCGTTGTGCCTTCAAAAGTGCAACTGCTACCGTATGATATATGCCGATAGCAAGGCAGCACAAAAGGGTGGTGGCACTGGAACTTCTCCCGCGTGAAAATGTGCACGCAACGGGCGGCAACGAGGCATCAGGTCTAACCTAGGATGCTCCGAGTCCGAGTGGACTTGATTTGGATCGAGCCGACTGGCGCCCAGGCTTGTTGCAATTCGGGGTGTGAATTTGGGAGTATAATGTCACTTTGTAATCATCATTTCGTTTGTATGTGCGAAAATTGTCCAAAAATTGATTAATTAGGCTTAAAATGTTCGTCTCGTAGAGTACAACAAAACTGTGCAATTAGTTTTTAATTTCATCTACATTTAGTACTCCATACTTATTATAATATTTTGATGTGATGGGAATCTTCTTTTTACATAGTGAA